>ML828825.1:15948-59202 GCA_009831015.1 Picea engelmannii
CATACCTTTCAAGCATGGCCAAGTTCTTTTTAAATTTAATGTTGATAGGTTAGTGAATAAATCTGACCAGACTGTCTAATCCTGGTCAGATAGCCCTTAGGTTAGATTAGTGAATAAATATGACCAGACTATCTAATCCTGGTTAGATAGCCCTTAGGTTAGATTAGTGAATAAATCTGACCAGACTGTCTAATCCTAGTCAGATAGCCCTTAGGTAGAGTAATTTCTTAACCCAACAGTTTAATCTGGGTTAATTGTCCTAGGAATATAGGTTAGCATGTAGGATTAGATGTTTCATGTGCTTCACCAGCAATGAAACCAAATTGATGAAAATGTTACACCATATCTCAATTGCCTAAGAATAGTTTGGACGAAGTCCCCTTGGTGGTGTCTATGTGAAAAGATTGGGAAAAACCCGTAAAAAGCACTTATCCTAAGTTTCCCAACACATTTTTCTCCACTCCTAGTGTATGCTCCATGCACTTTTCAATGATCCAGATCGTGGCGCCCAGATCGATGGTGCACAGAGCATTTCGGACCCCCCCTACCGTTCTGCTTTTAACCGGGGGGGGTCCGGAATCGGTAATAACATTGGCGCACATCTGAATGGCCCAGGGAAGGGCGCTTAAATCAACAGTTCACAATGGATTCCGGACCCCCCCATCCATTCTGCCTTTAATGGAAGAGGGGGGGTTTGGAATGAGTATTAAAGAGCAAGCTAAGATCTGCGGCCTGGGAACGGGCACGTAGATCAACGGTCCAAAAGGTTTTCGGACCCCCCTTGATGTTCTTCTTTTAACCAAAGGGGGGGGGGTCTGGAATTGATACTTTTCTCTAGAGGGCCCCGTGTCATACGTGGCGTTATCCTATTGGTCCAGAATTCCTATCCCCATCTGCCATCTGACAGCCCTCGTCACTCATGGACATCATCTCCCACTTGTTCCACTTGCTCCCGAGTGTGTCTCGTCACATAACTGTTGTCAGTCCCTACCGTCAGTACCTAACCCTTTTTCACTCATGAACAGCCTCTTATTGTGACTTTTACCTCCAATCACCAGCCTCCACGTCACCCATCCATATGTTTTGGCCACCGTCACCTGCCACCTCACCCCCAAGTGGCCCATTGTCCATTTATTATAGGATAACATACCCGTTATCCTGCTGACCTATATCCCGCGTCCAACCAACCCCAGTTTTGAAAAAAACTACCTTTATTCCTCTTTCATTCACTATTAGTCCATCGCGCCAGAAAACTTACCTCTTATGCCTCCATTGCTTCTCCGTCACCTTTATCCATAGCCATTCGACCCCACTAACATATTGTTTATTGCAGGTACTGTTGCAGAGATGGCACCAAAGCCAAGACCAGCAGAAGGAGAAGAAAATCCTTTTCTTCCTCCTCCTGTCGACCTGGACAAAATCCCGTTGGTCGATAAAGACATATTGATCGCGGATACCATTTGCGAATTCGATTTTTTAGACCTCCAGTCATGGCTCCAGGAGGTGTTCCTAGACTAGAGCGATGAAATTGGACTCTGGGAGTCCAATTTGCCCCTGTACCTTTTCCCCCAGATACACCACTTTCCCGAATTCGCCCTCAAATGCCAAGCTCATTATATTCCCGACCATAGGGCCATCGTCTCTTCATCTGGATACGTCCTCTTCTTCATCACTCCCGAAGACATTGACCAAATGATGCAAATTCCTCGTGTTGATTTTGTTTCTCCTTTCAACTTAGAAATCCTTACAGAGTTGTATCAAAAGATGACCTTTCCCCAGAGAGCTCAAATTTTTGAGTTGTTCCTTCCCACCTCCGCTCAATTCCCTTCCACCAATCCACCTTACCCGTCATCCATGTTCTCCACCAAGGGAAACCAGATCATTTCCTCCCTTTGCGCTCTATTAGGATACTATTTCGACCAGTGGGTAGATGAGCCCATTCTGGGTTTTCTATCCATTTTCTCCACTGATGAAAAACCCACCACACAGTTCGATTTCAGTACCTTCTTGGCCAACAATATTCACGAACAGTTCATGAATTTTGGCACGGAAGGCGTGTTCAGATATTCTTCTATATTGGCCTACATGTTTGTTTTCTATCAAGCAGATAAGTTCAGTTTTTCTATGCAGAAAATGGACGTATATGGAAGGCCTCAGCCAGTCACAACATGGACATCTTTGTTGAAGCACAATTCCACAGAGTATAGCTTCAAGGCATTTATTGATCTTTTCTACCACCCTATGGTAAGCATGTTGAGTGGCAGGCCTGAGCCACGAATAAACGACGAGGTCCAGAGAATCCTACATCTCTCGGACAACGCAAAGATAGGGGACTAGTACCTGTATCAAAACCACACCGAGATCAGAGTTTTCGGGTGCGAATTGGCACCCTACAAGCTGCCAACTTATGTGCCGGTAAGAATATTTGCGTTAGATCATATTAGGAAGATCATGAATTCAGATGACATTCATTTTGTTTCCCTAAAGAAAAAGCAGCAATTGAGAATCAAGGGGCAGATTGGCTCTTTCATCTGCAATAGTCGAGGCGCCAGGGAAGAAGCTGACAAAATGTTGAAAGAAATGAAATTATTTATGAGTTTCCCATGGCACTATGATCCATGCGGGATCATTTCAGAAATGTGGGTAAAAAACAAAAACATACCGTACGTTCATGCGTCCAAGCCCGAAATTGAAAAATTCGCCAACCAGACTGTGTGGATGCCTGATACCTTGGTTGAAATGGAACAGCAGGTTGAAGTGGAATAGCAGGTCCCCCCGATGACTGTGAAACCAACTACCATGCCACAGGTCCCTAAGGAAAAAAGGCCTCAACAAAAGTCATCTCCACCTGTAACGGAGGTATCATCATAAGAGTTCCAGATGCACACCAAGAGGCCAAAGACAGTTTCAACGCCTGGCACGGCAGTAGAACAAGAAGCCTTGCCTACCACTGTAACTACCACAGTAATCAAGCCGGTCATTCCACCTTTTGGTTCAAGCCTTTATCAGGGCATCACCCCAACAGTACCGAAGAAATCCACAGACTCTCCCTTGAACAATTGGCTAGGCAAGACTGGGCCCAAATTGAGCATCTTCGAGAAGTACGAGCTGATCAAGAAGAAGAATCAAACCCTTACCAACAGTACTTATGCTCAGTTTCAAAAACAAACATCGACTGCACAGCATAGACTGTTGTCTGCATTCGACACAGAAAAGGGTAGGATTCACATGGCCTTCCTCCAAGTGCAGGTTCTGGATCCCAATGTGATCTTTGACTATAAGAGGGCCACTTTCGAATTCCAGGAAAAGGACATGCACCCAGCAGATCAAATGGATCTACACAAACAGATAGGTGAGATGGTATTCCATACATTGGCACATGCTTCTGCTTCAGCAGCTAAATTTCAGGTGTCGCTCAATAATGCTCAAACGCAGCTCAAGATGGAAAAAATATCATCCTTTGCAAAGGACAACAGAATTAAGACTTTGGAGGAGTTGGTCCTCAAGATCGGCTATGATCCTGTGAACATCAAAGATGCAGAAGAGATGATAAAGAAGAAAAATTCAGACATCGCCTCCTTGAGGAAACAACTGAAACTTTTGCCTACAGAAGACTCACAGGTGAAGGAGATAGCAAAGAAAGAAGGCGAGAAGGACGAAATGCTTAAGTTGCTCATGGAGCAGAACGCCCAGCTTAAAGAAATGGAAGCAGAGATGGAGAAACTGCTAAAGGAGAAAGAGCAGATGAAGTCTATGGAAGCCATTCCATTGACTGTTATCCCAATCTCAGGGACAAGCACAACAACAATAACAGCAATCCCATCCGCAGCACCAGTGACACTACAGGAAGGGACAACCGATCTTTCCTAATCCATGGAGAAAATGAACCTGCAAGAGACAGAAATCAACAGGCTGAAGAAGGAAGTTGAGAACCTCCAAGAACTAAAAACTTCTTTCCAAACCAGCCTATCCAAAGAAAATCAGGTAACTGAGCAGCTCAGGAAGGAATTGCAACAGCTCCAAAAGGAAACAGTGGCAGGGAAGACTTTGGCTGAAGTCAAAGAAAATGTATGGACAGACATCACAAAGTCCATAAAATAAATCTGGCCCATGATCCAAATCATGTTTGAGCAGAACGAGTTGGTCCAGAGGAGCAAACAATCCATTGAAAAGATCAGAGTAGATTTGGGAGATAGACCAACTCAGGCAAATGATATAATCAAATTCCTAAATTCCAAGACCAGAGAAGAGCTAGAAGCGCTGAAGATAGAGGACAGAACAGAGACCATCCTTGAGGTCAAAAGGGTTTTGACCAAGAGAAGTCTAATGCTTCAGCTGGAAGAAAAGGTGCAGGTCATGGATCAGGGGGTACAGAGATTCTTCAGCAAGATCGAAGCTCTCCAGAAGAAAGGTCTCCCAGGTCTGAAGGTTATTAATGATAAACTGATGACACTCCCCGATTACAAAAAGAGACTGTCTGAAGTATCTAAGGACAGTTCAAAGTTTGTTAGCATACAAGGGAGTATCACCGGCAAAGCATTCCTAGATTCTCTTCAGTTGGACATCAGTATCCAACACGAGATTCGATACATTTTCCTCACTAAGCCCACATTCGCTAAATATACGGAAATGGATGAAGTGTATGGGAGATTGCTCAAAGTCATTGTCCTAGTCACCTCAGATGGGAGGAACTCTGCGATCTTCTAGATTAGTAGATGAGTTGTCCAGGCCCCGTCACCTATCCAGTCAAAAGAGGTTGCATAGGAACCTCGCCAATGGCCTACCCCAGAAATTCTGCATGCAGTTGTACCAAGTCATCAAGCAGTTTTGATTAGTTAAATTAGTTAGACTAAAAATAGAATGAGCACGTCCTGATCAGTTATGATAGGAATGTTTGTAATTTGAATTATAAATACTTCACCTTTCGAAGTATTGGGGTTTGTTGATCTTTACACCCTAACGCTATCAGACTGTAACATTTTTGAAGAGATTTACCATTAATAAAAAGGAGGCACTTTTACAGGATTCTTGTGTGTATTCATTGGTGATGTTTATTCTCTGCGTTTAATGTATTATTGCTTTGTGATCATATTGTTTTCTGAAACTAATCTTTAAGAAGTAACGTATGTTGTAGGATTTATCTTGGATACCCCATTTCCGACTTTAAAAGATTTTAATGTTCATCTTCTGATGTTTTCAATTAAGAAATTCTTAACTGCTTCTTAGTTGAATGTATCTTTCTCATATTTTCTTTTGTCCATCATTTAAGCTATTAAAGATCCAGTGAGTATATTATCTCGCCCTGTGGGAGTATCCCTTTACGTTTCTGGTTTGTATCTCATGTTTATTATAACACAGACCCCATAGCCCAATGGAGGTGTAGACTGTCTCAACCAATTCAAAAACACTTTTACAACAAAACCTACCTGTTTCTCTACCTAGCCTAACATCTAAAGTTAAAAACAAAGCTAAATCATATAGAGATATCCCTCTCTGAAGCTGGAAGGGCTAGATCTCAGCTTTAAAAGCGGTTGGATAAAGTTACCTTTGTAGATTCCTTCTTTTTCAACCTCTAGGAAATTTACCAAGTGCTAACATAATGGCGACTCCACTGGGGACACGAACTTAAAAAATTTGATTATTTCACGTTTTCTTTCCCCTAAAAAGAACGTTTGATTTTGAGAAGAAAGTAATGTTTAGAGGTTGATTAAACTTTGTACATATTATTTTCAGACTCACGAAATAAAAAAAATACATATATAAAAACCAAAAAGAGTTCTAGCTCCCAAGAAAGTTCACACTCGATCTCATCTAGACCCAGAATCCGCGATAGGGATAGATAACCCCGAACATTTTCTCAAGCGAAAGACCTCAGATGTTGGTTCAGTGAGTTATACTCCCCTTCATAAGTCTCCTTCCTTTTCAGGAAAACCAGTTGTCTCTCAAAACCTTGATCTTGATACCTTTCCACAGTGAAGTTTTGTCTCCCGAGACTAAACTACAAATCACTACCTCAGTACTGTCCAATCCCTCCTCGTCCTTGTCTTCAGTCGCTACCTCACCGACCATCCAGATTGTCGTTCCACCTCCTCCACCCATCATGGCAGCTCGATATGCTCCTTTGGTGTTAGTTGCGCTGCTACATGCCATGCCCCAAGACTACCAAACTAGACTTCCACAGTTCGATGCAACCAGACCGTTAAACGCCCAACAACATGTGGACAAAATGAATGATTACTTTGACTTGCAAGAATTTGATGAGGCTGATGTGCAAATGCAATTGTTTTCCCAAAGTCTGACAGGCGACGTCAAGAAATGGTTCAAAGCTTTACCTGTCGCCTCAGTCCCTGACCTTGTTGCATTCCAAAGAAGTTTTCTTGACAGATGGGAGGTAAAGAAAAACCCTCTCCAAATACTGTCAGAATACGAGAATATAAAAAGAAATCAAGGTGATATGGTCCAAGATTATTGCACCCATTTCAACAACCTGTACAATGCAATCCCAACTGAAATCAAACCCCCACAGGGTCTGGCATTGATTAAATTTCCTGATGGATTTGATGCTGACATGTCATACCAACTAAGAGAGAGAAATGTTGCCACCCTAGAGGATATGCAGAAAAGTGGTATTAGTGTGGAATCCAATCTGTTGGCGAAAAGGGCCCATCAGAGGTCAGAAAGGAGAGTCACGATCAAAGAAGAACCTTCCACGTCGACCACAGATTCCAAGTTGGATTATTTGGCGAGAACAGTAGAACTAATTCTGGAAAGAATGAATTTATCAGACAGAAATCCTCCAAGGGACAACACACCTACTCCTCAGATTCGGAACCCCAATTTTAGGAGAAATCCTCCTTAGATCAGACAGAGAGATCCTAGGGATCAAAGAGAGCAGAGGGGCCCAGATCAGCAGATTAGACCTCCCCTACAAGAAAACTATGTTGATGAAGGGGGAGAAGTGATTGAGGAATTGGAGGACACTCATAGAAACCTTATGGGCATTCACGACAACGAGGCCATTTTCCTTACTCAAGAAGAGAAGGAACTCTTTCTGCTAAATCAAACAAAGGTAAGTGAAGAAGCCGAAGATGCAGAACAACAGGCTTTTGAGAACGCTATTCTGGAGGTACACCGGCAGTACAATCTGCGTAGCAGGAAGATAGAAGGGAGTTCGAAAACAGAAGGGACTTCTTCCAAGAAGATGACCGAAACACAGAAGACAGTCGAGCCCAAGAAAGCCCCTGAACCTTCTACTGAGAAGACTCCTGAGAAGACTACTGCTGAGAAGATTCCTGAGAAGAGTAAAGCTGACGCTCCCTTGAAGAAAAACATCACCATTTTGAAAAGGCCAGCACAGCCTGAAACCTCATCTGTTAATTCGTCGAGTACTTCTGAGCCTAAGAATATGGCGGACAAATCAGAACTGACGAGCCAAGGCAGATCCCCTACACTCTTTAGCCTTGAAGGGGAATTGGCAAAAATAAAAATTCCCATCCCACTTACAGAGTTGATGAACAGAGATGGGTATCATTCACAGGTAATAAAAGCACTGGCCATTGAACCTGACCTAGGCACCAAGGCCTTGACCATTGGATCAGTGAATCATTCATACACTGTGAACCTTACTGATGATCATCTCAAACTTATTTTCGAACCTGAAGTAGATGGTCGAGACAATACTGGTGATGTCGCTCCCTTTTACATCAGTCTAAACATACACGACTTTATATTGCATAACCCTATGCTAGATTCAGGTGCCTCCCACAATCTGATGCCTAAAGTGGTAATGGAAAAACTGGGACTGGAGGTCACCAGACGATACAAGGATTTACACTCATTTGACTCCAGAAAAGTCAAATGTATTGGTTTGATCAAGGACCTATGCATCACCTTGGTTCAGATCCCTTCGAAAAGCATGGTAATGGACGTGGTGGTTGCAGACATCCCGCCAAAGTATGGAATGTTGCTTTCCCGATCTTGGGGAGCTAAGTTGAAAGGAACCCTGCAGCTGGATATGTCTTACGCCACTATCCCAATGTTTGGGCAACAGAGGAGGTTATACAGAGAAACATTGATGAAGTACATGGTCAGTAGCCAAGAAAAACCGCACAATTACCCCCTTTACTCTGCACATTCTGATTTATATTCGTTCATCTTGTACAATGATGGTGATACAGAAGAGCGAGATATTCAGCTAATGGAAGACCCATCTAGTCAAGATGAAGGTCCAGAAAGCATTGAGATAGCAAAGATAAAGAATGTAATCACTGAAGAATTTCCCACTGATTTCTAGAGCATGGACTTTGATGGAGCAATGAGTAAAGAAGGAGCAGGAGCAGGAGTTTGGATGCATAATCACAGAAAAAGGTATTCAGAAAATCATTCTTACAAACTAAATTTTCAATGTACTAACAATATTGCTGAGTATGAAGCTTTGATGCTCGGCCTGAAGCTTTTGAAAAAAGTTGGTGCTAAACAGATAATGGTAAGAGGTGACTCTGAATTAATAATCAAGCAAGTCAAAGGTGAGTATGCTGCTAAACACCCACGCCTTAGAGCCTACAGGAATGTTGTTCTTGACGCTTTGAAGTGTTTTAATGAGTTTGATTTACAGGCAATGCCGAGGGGACAAAATATTCTGGCCGACGGATTGGCTACGTCAGCAGCCTCCTCCAAGATTCCTTTCCGCCAAACTCGCCCATATACTGTTGAGGTGAAATGCAGATCAACAGTTCCAGACAATATCAGGTATTGGAAAGTGTTTGGAAATGATGACCAAATAGAGGACTTTCTGCAATGCAAGAATGATTTTGAATGTACAAATATAGATTTAGAAAATGAGGAAGAAAATGTAAATAATTCTGATTTTGAAATTGATAGTGTAAATACCGTAGAGTTAGAAGAATTAGGAGACGACGAAATGGATGCTAATGTTTTACAGTTGAAAAGAAATGTTTTTCCTAGAGGTCTTATTCCTTTAGAAGATTTATTTGACAGTAATGACGTAGCCAAAAAAACAAAAATAGAAGCCCATGGACAAGAAGTAGAAGACTATAATATAGGGACCAAAGAGAAACCTAGGATGGTCAAACTGTCCAAATCTTTACCCCCAGAACAAAAGCTCAAATACATCGAGTTATTCAAAGAATATTCAGATGTTTTTGCCTGGGGCTATGAAGATCTGAAAGCCTATGATACCAACATCATACAACACAGGATTCATATAAAAGAAGACCAAAAACCGTTTAGGCAGAAACTTAGGAGGATAAATCCCAAGTTACTCCCTCTGATAGAAAAAGAAATCAAGAAAATGTACGATGCCAAGATCATAGTCCTGCTGTGTTTCTCTAAGTGGGTCTCTAATTTAGTCCCTACACGTAAGAAAACTGGGGAAATCAGGCTCTGCATTGATTTCTAAAATCTGAACAAAGTATCCCTGAAAGATAATTACCCATTGTCGAAAATGGACCACCTCCTGCAAAGCGTGGTCGGGTCCAGTCGGATATCTCTGTTGGATGGTTTCTCAGGCTACAACCAGGTCCTAGTTCAACCGGATGGTCAAGATAAAACCGCTTTTACCACACCATGGGGAAATTTCATGTATGTGAAGATGCCTTTTGGTATGATGAATGTAGGAGCCACGTTTCAGAGGGCAATGGATATCGCCTTCGTGGAAGAATCTGGTAAGTTTATTGTCATTTATTTAGATGATGTGACTATGTTTTCCAAATCTTATGATGAACACCTGCGACACCTTAGACGATTTCTCGAGAAATGTAGAAGGTTTGGGATTTCGTTAAATCCTAAGAAGTGTCTTTTTGGGTTAGAAGAAGGCAAACTGCTGGGAAACATCATCTCTAAAGATTGAATCATAATAGACCCCAGCAGAATCGAGGCCATACTAAAGTTAGAACACCCAAGAAACCTCAAAGAACTATAGTCTTTTATCGGGCAATTTAACTTTCTACGAAGATTCATTCCCAATCTGGCCGAACTCCTCCAAAACATTACAAACATGCTTAAAAAGGACGTAAAAATAAAATGGGACTCTGAGTCCAGACAATCCTTCGAACAAGTCAAACAAGCACTCACAGAAGCCCCAGTTTTGATCAGTCCCGATTTCACTAAAGATTTCTATATTTTTTCTTTCGCCTCTGAACATACTATAGTCGCGGTATTACTGCAAAAGAACAGCGAATGGTATGAACAACCCATAGATTTCTTCAGCAAAGCATTAAGAGATGTTGCCTTGAACTACAATATCATGGAGAAGAAAGCTTTTTCTTTGGTAAAATCCATAAAAGACTTCAGGGTCTACATTCTCCATTCCCACACCATATCTTATGTTTTGAACGCGGTAGTAAAAGATATCTTGACACAGGATAACCCTAATGGAAGAAGGGGAAAATGGATTGTTGTCATTTTAGAATACGATATAGAGATTAAGCCCACAAAACTAATCAAAGGCCAAGGCCTTGCTAAATTAATGGTTGAATCTGACTTCCAGGCTCTTGACATTAATTTTCTAGATGTGGTAGATGAACAGGGCGAGATGGCGACTCCAAACATTAGAGAGGTATTTCTCAACTCTCCATGGTATGCGGACCTTATATTCATTTTACAAAATTTACAAGCTCCCCCTGGTTTGACTAAGACTAAAGCTAGATTTTTAAAGGTGAAGGCTTTGAAATTCTGTATTCTAGAAGGAAATTTGTATTGGAAAGACCCTGCATGCATTCTTTTAAATTGCTTACTGAAAGATGAAGCTGATAAAGTGTTGCAAGAGTTTCATGCAGGAGAATGTGGTGGCCATTTGAACTGGAAGGTTACAGCCAACAAAATACTTAGAGTTGGATTTTACTGGCCCACCCTGTTCGCAGATGTGCATCAGAAGGTAACAGCTTGTCACCAGTGTCAACTGTTCGAAGGCAAAAGGAAACTCCTTCCTCTACCTCTGAAACCTATCTCAGTTGAGGCCCTTTTCTAGCAATGGGGACTCGATTTCATTGGAGAAATACACCCACCCTCTTTAGGCCAACACAGGTGGATTCTTACTGCCACCGATTACTTTACCAAATGGATCGAGGCAGTACCAAGCAGGCAAGCCACTGACGTGGTTATTATCAAATTTCTTGAAAATAATATTTTGTCTCATTTTGGTTGTCCTAGAAAGATTATAACTGACAATGCAGCTGCCTTTCGGTCGAAGAAACTCATACATTTCTGCAACTGGTACCACATTGGTTTGGGGCATTCCACAGCCTACTACCCTCAGGGGAATGGGTTGGTGGAATCTTCAAAAAAAACTTTAGTAAATATCATCAAGAAAACATTGCAGGAAAACAAAAAATCATGGCATGATAAGTTGGTGTTTGCTTTATGGGCAGATAGACTGACCACCAAAAGTTCAATTGGCATGTCACCATACCAGCTGGTCTATGGTACAGAGGCAGTTTTCCCCACTTCTCTAGGAGTCCCTATCATGAAATTACTTCAAGAGGTGCAAGTTGAGCCAAATGACTCACAGAGAAGAATCAACCACATGATCCATTTGCAACAGACTAGAGAAGAAGTTTTCAACAAAACACAACTCGTCCAAGAAAACATCAAGAAGATCTTTGACAAACGAGCCAAGGAGGATGATTTTGAGCTGGGAGATTTGGTGTTGAGATGGGATGCCAGGAATGAGGACAAGGGAAAGCATGGGAAATTTGACAATCTGTGGACAGGGCCATACATGATCCAAGCTTTCAGAGGAAACAATGTTTTTTTGCTAAACAATGTTGATGGATCAGATCTGCCAGGAGCACCTGTAAATGGAAGAATGTTGAAACATTATGTACCACCTCAGTAGAAGATTCAAGCTCACTCTCCATTGTACATACCAGTTTAAGTCTCATTTTTCACTTGCATTTTCTGAGTGAGGAACATTAGTCAATTGGTTGAAGCCCGAAGAGAAGGCCCTAAGATGTTGACCATTGTTTTTCCAAGTTTTGAGAATAAGACCAATGAAAGCTACTAGGCAGATGTGTTCAGAATGACAGAAACCAGGATTCTTGGCACTTAACAGGGCAAGTACCATCCCCAGGTGGAGTCGCTGTTATCACCCCATAAATTATGGGAATCATCTGATGACTTGGATATTATCTGTCTCTAGTATTTTTGTTGACAAATGATTTTTCATTCTACAAATAATTTGAGAAAAAGAAAAAGAAAAAGAAAAAGAAAAAAGAAAAGAAAAAAAGAAAAAAGAAAAAGAAAAGAAAAAAGAAAAAAGAAAAGAAAAGAGGGCATAAAAGAATTGAAAGAAAAAGCCCCATGCAATAATAGTAACTTGACCATACCTTTCAAGCATGGCCAAGTTCTTTTTAAATTTAATGTTGATAGGTTAGTGAATAAATCTGACCAGACTATCTAATCCTAGTCAGATAGCCCTTAGGTTAGATTAGTGAATAAATCTGACCATACTGTCTAATCCTGGTCAAATAGCCCTTAGGTTAGATTAGTGAATAAATCTTACCAGACTATCTAATCCTGGTCAGATAGCCCTTAGGTAGAGTAATTTCTTAACCCAACAGTTTAATCTGGGTTAATTGTCCTAGGAAGATAGGTTAACATGTAGGATTAGTTGCTTCATGTGCTTCACCACCAATGAAACCAGATTGATGAAAATGTTACACCATATCTAAATTGCCTAAGAATAGTTTGGACGAAGTCCCCTTAGTGGTGTCTATGTGAAAAGATTGGGAAAAACCCGTAAAAAGCACTTATCCTAAGTTTCTCAACACATTTTTCTCCGCTCCTGGTGTATGCTCCATGCACTTTTCAACGATCCAGATCGTGGGGCCCAGATCGACGGCGCACAGAGCATTCCGGACCCCCCCTACCATTTTGATTTTAATCGAGGGGGGTCCGGAATCGGTAATAACATTGGTGCACATCTGGACGGCCCAGGGAAGGGCGCTTAAATCAACGGTTCACAATGGATTCCGGACCCCCCCATCTGTTATGCCTTTAATGGAAGGGGGGGTTTGGAATGAGTATTAAAGAGCACACTAAGATCTGCGGCCTGGAAACTGGCACGCAGATCAACGGTCTAAAAGGTTTTCGGACCCCCCCTGATGTTCTGCTTTTAACCAAAGGGGGGGGTCTGGAATTGTTACTTTTCTCCGACGGGCCCTGTGTCATACGTGGAATTATCCTATTGGTCCAGAAGTCTTATCCCCATCTGCCATCTGACAGCCCTCGTCACTCATGGACATCATCTCCCACTTGTTCCACTTGCTCTTGAGTGTGTCTCGTCACATAACTGCTGTCAGTCCCTGCCGTCAGTACCTAACCCTTTTTCACTCATGAACAGCCTCTTATTGCGACTTTTACCTCCAATCACCAGCCTCCACGTCACCCATCTGTATGTTTTGGCCACCGTCACCTGCCACCTCACCCCCAAGTGGCCCGTTGTCCATTTATTACAGGATAACATACCCGTTATCCTACTGACCTGTCTCCCGCGTCCAACTGACCCCAGTTTTGAAAAAAACTACCATTATTCCTCTTTCATTCACTATTAGTCCATCGCACCAGAAAACTTACCTCTTACGCCTCCATTGCTTCTTCGTCACCTTCATCCACAGCCAATCAACCCCACTAACATATTGTTTATTGCAGGTATTGTTGCAGAGATGGCGCCAAAGCCAAGACCAGCGAAAGGAGAAGAAAATCCTTTTCTTCCTCCTCCTATCGACCTGGACAAAATCTCATTGGTCGATAAAGACAGATTGATCGCGGATACCATTTGCGACTTCGATTTTTCAAACCTCCAGTCATGGCTCCGGGAGGTGTTCCTGGAACAGAGCGATGAAATTGGACTTTGGGAGTCCAATTTGCCCCTGTACCTTTTTCCCCAGATACACCACTTTCCCGAATTCGCCCTCAAATTCCAAGCTCATTATATTCCCGACCAGAGGGCCATCATCTCTTCATCTAGAGACGTCCTCTTCTTCATCACTCCCGAAGACATTGACCAAATGATGAAAATTCCTCGTGTTGATTATGTTTCTCCTTTCAACTTAGAAATCCTTACAGAGTTGTATCCAAAGATGACCTTTCCCTAGAGAGCTCAAATTTTCGAGTTGTTCCTTCCCACCTCCGCTCAATTCCCTTCCACCAATCCACCTTACCCATCATCCATGTTCTCCACCAAGGGAAACGAGATCATTTCCTCCATTTGCGCTCTGTTAGGATACTATTCTGACCAATGGGTAGATGAGCCCATTCTGGGTTTTCTATCCATTTTCTCCACTGATGAAAAACCCACCACACAGTTCTATTTCAGTACCTTCTTGGCCAACAATATTCACGAACAGTTCGTGAATTTTGGCATGGAAGGCATGTTCAGATATTCTTCTATATTGGCCTACATGTTTTTTTTCTATCAAGCAGATAAGTTCAGTTTTTCTATGCAGAAAATGGACGCAGATGGAAGGCCTCAGCCAGTCACAGCGTGGACATCTTTGTTGAAGCACAATTCCACAGAGTATAGCTTCAAGGAATTTATTGATCTTTTCTACCACCCTGTGGTAAGCATGTTGAGTGGCAGGCCCAAGCCACGAATAAGCGATGAGGTCCATAGAATCCTACATCTCTCGGACAACGCAAAGATAGAGGACTGGTACCTGTATAAAAACCACACCGAGATCAGAGTTTTCGGGTGCGAATTGGCACCCTACAAGCTGCCAACTTATGTGCCCGTAAGAATCTTTGCGTTAGAGTATATTAGGCAGATCATGAATTCAGATGACATTCATTTTGTTTCCCTAAAGAAAAAGCATCAATTGAGAATCAAGGGGCAGATTGGCTCTTTCACCTGCAATAATCAAGGCGCCGGGGAAGAAGCTTACAAAATGTTGAAAGAAATGAAATTCTTTACGAGTTTCCCATGGCACTATGATCCATGCGGGATCATTTCAGAAATCCGGTTAAAAAACAAAAACATCCCGTACATTCATGAGTCCATGCCTGAAATTGAAAAATTCACCAACCAGACTGTGTGGATGCCTGATACCTTGGTTGAAATGGAACAACAGGTTCCCCTGATGACTGTGCAACCAACTACCACGCCACAGGTCCCTAACGAAAAAATGCCTCGACAAGAGTCATCTCCGCCTGTAACGGAGGTATCATCATAAGAGTTCCAGATGCACACCAAGAGGCCAAAGACAGTTTCAACGCCTGGCACGACAATAGAACAAGAAGCCCCGCCTACCACTGTAACTACCACAGTAATCAAGTCGGTCATTCCACCTTTTGGTTTGAGCCTTTATCAGGGCATCACCCCAACAGTACCGAAGAAATCCACATACTCTCCCCTGAACAATCAGCTAGGCAAGACTGGGCCCAAATTGAGCATCTTCGAGAAGTACGAGCTGATCAAGAAGAAGAATCAAACCCTTACCAGCAGTACATATGCTCAGTTTCGGAAACAAACGTCGACTGCACAGCATAGACTGTTGTCCGCATTCGACACAGAAAAGGGTAGGATGCACATGGCCTTCCTCCAAGAGCAGGTTTTGGATCCCAAGGTGATCTCGGACTATAAGAGGGCCACTTTCGAATTTCAGGCAAAGGACGTGCACCCAGCAGATCAAATGGATCTACACAAACAGACAGGTGAGATGGTATTCCATACATTGGCACATGCTTCTGCTTCAGCAGCTAAATTTCAGGTGTCGCTCAATAATGCTCAAATGCAGCTCAAGATGGAAAAAATATCATCCTTTGCAAAGGACAACAGAATTAAGACTTTGGAGGAGCTGGTCCTCAAGATCGGCTATGATCCTGCGAACGTCAAAGCTGCAGAAGAGATGATAAAGAAGAAAAATGCAGACATCGCCTCCTTGAGGAAACAGCTAAAACTTCCGCCTACAGAAGAATCACAGGCGAAGGAGATAGCAGAGAAAGAAGGCGAGAAGGACGAAATGCTTAAGCTGCTCATGGAGAAGAACACCCAGCTTAAAGAAATGGAAGCAGAGATGGAGAAACTGCTAAAGGAGAAAGAGCAGATGAATTCTATGGAAGCCATTCCATTGACTACTATCCCAATCTCAGGGACAAGCACAGCAACAGTAACAACAATCCCATCCGCAGCACCAGTGACACTACAGGAAGGGACAGTCGATCTTGCCAAATCCATGGAGAAAATGAACCTGCAAGAGACAGAAATCAGCAGGCTGAAGAAGGAAGTTGAGAACCTCCAGGAACTCAAAACTTCTTTCCAAACCAGCCTATCCAAAGAAAAGCAGGTAACTGAGAAGCTCAGGAAGGAACTGCAACAACTCCAAAAGGAAACAGTGGCAGGGAAGACTTTGGCTGAAGTCAAAGAAAATGTATGGACAGACATCACAAAGTCCATAAATGAAATCTGGCCCATGATCCAAATCATTTTTTAGCAGAACGAGTTGGTCCAGAGGAGCAAACAAGCCATTGAAAAGATCAGAGTAGAGTTGGGAGATAGACCAACTTAGGCAAATGATATAATCAAATTCCTAAATTCCAAGACCAGAGAAGAGCTAGAAGAGCTGAAGATAGAGGACAGAACAGAGACCATCCTTGAGGTCAAAAGGGTTTTGACCAAGAGAAGTCTAATGCTTCAGCTGGAAGAAAAGGTGCAGGTCATGGATCAGGGGGTACATAGATTCTTCAGCAAGATCAAAGCTCTCTAGAAGAAAGGTCTCCCAGGTATGAAGGTTATTAATGATAAACTGATGACACTCCCCGATTACAAAAAGAGACTGTCTGAAGTATCTAAGGACAGTTCAAAGTTTGCTGGCATACAAGGGAGTATCACCGGCAAAGCATTCCTGGATGCTCTTTAGTTGGACATCAGTATCCAACACGAGATTCGATACATTTTCCTCACTAAGCCCACATTCTCTAAATATACAGAAATGGATGAAGTGTATCGGAGATTGCTCAAAGTCACTGTGCCTAGTCACCTTAGATGGGAGGAACTCTGCGATCTGCTAGATTAGCAGATGAGTTGTCCAGGCCCAGTCACCTGTCCTGTCAGAAGAGTTTGCACAGGAACCTCGCCAACGGCCTACCCCAGAAATTTCGCATGAAGTTGTACCAAGTCATCAAGCAGTTTTGATTAGTTAAATTAGTTAGACTAAAAATAGAATGAGCACGTCCTGATCAGTTATGATAGGAACGTTTGTAATTTGAATTATAAATACTTCACCTTTCGAAGTATTGGGGGTTGTTGATCTTTACACCCTAACGCTATCAGACTGTAACATTTTTGAAGAGATTTACCATTAATAAAAAGGAGGCACTTTTACAGGATTCTTGCGTGTATTCACTGGTGATGTTTATTCTCTGTGTTTAATGTATTCTTGCTTTGTGATCATATTGTTTTCTGAAACTAATCTTTAATAAGTAACGTATGTTGCAGGATTTATCTTGGATACCCTGTTTCCCACTTTAAAATATTTTAATGTTCATCTTCTGATGTTTTCAATTAAGAAATTCTTAACTGCTTCTTAGTTGAATGTATCTTTCTCATCTTTTCTTCTATCCATCATTTAAGCTATTAAAGATCCAGTGAGTATATTATCTCGCCCTGTGGGAGTATCCCTTTATGTTTTTGGTTTGTATCTCATGTTTATTATAACACAGACCCCATAGCCCAATGGAGGTGTAGACTGTCTCAACCAATTCAAAAACACTTTTACAACAAAACCTACATGTTTCTCTACCTAGCCTAACATATAAAGTTAAAAACAAAGCTAAATCATATAGAGAGATCCCTCTCTGAAGCTGGAAGGGCTAGATCCCATCTTTAAAAGCGGTTGGATAAAGTTACCTTTGTAAATTTCTTCTTTTTCAACCTCTAGGAAATTTACCAAGTGCTAACATCAGCCACATCTCTTCTCAGAGATAGCCACCACCATTCGAGCAAGTTGTTTTCAGTTCTGTAGTTTTATAGTTTTAGCCTATTTTATTTATTCAATAGATGTTATTGTTCATTGTATATCTATTTTTGTTCTCTGTATCTTTGTGTTATTGTATTCAATCTTTTATTCATTTCGTTCCATTCATAAATCCAGATCAATTAAGGACCAAGAAAATAAGGTTTTTTGGGCTCTAAGTGCCACTTCTAGATGGATTTCAGCTGATAAAGGCTAATATTCTTCTTCTTAAGATGCCCTCAATTTTAGGTTTATTAGAAGTTCATTTATAATAGTGAGTTTGAATTATAATTCAAAAATCCTTTTCTTCAATTCTATCTCCAAGAACCAAAATTAAGGAGTAGGTTATCTAGTATCAACATTTGAAACTTTTCTAAAATAATATTGTTTTAATTGTTAAACCTAAATTTGGATTTCTAGGTTTCCAAACTAATCCAATCTCTAGACTCACTAAGATAGAGCTCACCTAAAAACCACTTAATAAATTATGTTCATGTATAGTGTCTTGGCTGAGAACTATGAGATTATAGCAAGTAATTTTCCCTCTTGAAGAATCACTAGGGGGCACCATAAACAATGGTCATTGAAAGAAATCCTAGCTCTAAGAAAGTCACTTTTCTACACCAACTTTTTCTTGATGTCCTCCTAGTAGGATTTCCAAATGCTTCTAGCTACAAATGTTTTCTTAATCTAAAGAGGCATTGAAGTGGTCAACAAAGTCTATAAACTTACGCTGGCCCATATCTTGCGGCTAAGCAAGTCCACTCGAGTGATTAATTTTTGAATAAGGTCTCTCGTGACTCATTCCCTTCCAATGCTCAAATATCCCATGGAAAGATATTTTCCTCGAGAATTTAATGATCATTTGATGTATATTTAGTTTGTTTTCCAAGTAAAAACCTCTTGGGGAAACTCCAAGAACTTCCTAGCATTTAATGGACGGTACCCAATTTAAACATGTGAATATTGATTACAATGTATAACTTGGTAGGGACATTGAGTGAGGAAGACATATTAATTCCTTTTGAGCCTATATTTGTCAAAATTTATACACTCTATGAGAAATTCATTGTTAATCTTAAAACAAGCCAAGGTTGGTCTGAGGATATTAAATGCAATATCAGAGTTAAGAAGAATTTTCCTTTATCCCCAACCCTTTTTTGAAATATATTGATCATTTGGAAAAGTACTTAGAAGAGGTTGGATTCTTATGCACCAAGCTTCACTACTACACCATTATTTTTCTTTTATATATTGGTGAAATTTTCCTCCAATTCAAGCATCTTGTGAGCCTTGAAAAGTAGTTGAGTGGTCTTCAAGAATTTCACAATAGGGCTAGTTTGATGGTAAATATTGATAGAAACAAAATCATGATTATAAATCCAAAAAGTCAACTAGTTGAAAATTTTTCCTTCCATAACCAACATTTAGAGACTATCAACTCCTATAAATATTTAGGCATCAATATCAGTCATAAATTTGATTAGAACCTTAAAGTATTGAAAATAATATATGCATGATGGAAGACATATTATGCTTGCAAAAAAGAATTTTAAAGCTCCTATAAATATTTAGGCATCAATATCAATCATAAATTTGATTGGAATCTTAAAGTATTGAAAATAATATATGCATGATGGAAGACATATTATGCTTGCAAAAAAGAATTTTAAAGATGTGGAACTTTGACAATGGAATTCTAGCCTTGTAATTTCTCCTCTATGGTTGTGAGATTTGGGTCGGAAGCATATCCATGGAAACTTGGTATAAAATTGAAAAAATACAAAAAAAAGTATTACTTACAACTTCAAAACAATACCATTAACCCCATTCTCCTCATAAAAACTAGTATGTTTTCCATTGAATATGAAACCCTAAAATGATATACTATTAAAACACGGGTTAGGAAAATTTGATCAACACAAGTTTCACATCATCTTCATGGAATTGTGTCAACCCATATTCAACTAAAAAGAAGTGGAAAAGAACTTTGATAAATGGTTAAAAATTTAATACATTCAAGATTATACAATCCTCTCTTATGATGAAAGCCTAATATTGAAAATTGAAAATATAGTGTCTAAATTATTATGCAATGATGAAAGTATCAACAACAACAAAAAAAAACTACATTATTATAAAAACAACATCAATCTCAAGCTTAATAATCCTTCGTAGTCTAATTAGGCTACAAGCCTTAAAAAAAAATGGTGATTGGTAAGCTAGAAACTAACTCACATGGATTGCATATCAAGAAAACCAAATAAACTCTTCTTAAAAATCCTTTAAAAAAAAGATGTTGTAATGTATGCAATTTTAAAGGAGATTGAAAATAAAACTGATTTCCTTATATAATATTCATTATAATACAATAATCCTAAATGTGGTAAGTGATTTCCTTATATAATATTATTTATAATACAATAAATGTGATTATAATGATATGTGAAATTACATTGTGTTTTATTATCAAATTTTACATCAAGAAAACCAAACCATTGATATGTGAAATTAAAATATGTTTTATCATCAAATATTACATCAAGACAACCAAACTACTATATTTTTATTTTAAATTGGATAGTCTTGGAGGATTATGTGCAAGTACAATGTGTTTCATCATCAAATATTACATTAAGATAACCAAACTACTATAACTATAGTTTTATTTTAAAGTGGATAAATGTGCAACTACAATGTGTTTCGTCATTAAATCTTACATCAAGACAACCAAACTACTATATTTTAATTTTTAATTGGATAGCTTTGGAAAATTAGTACAATTGCAAATTGTTTCATCATCAAATCTTACATCAAGACAACCAAACTACTATAACTATAATTTTATTTTAAATTGGATAGCCTTCAAAGATTCCGTGCAATTGCAATGTGTTTCATCATCAAATCCTACATCAAGATGACCAAACTAATATAGTTTTATTTTTAATTGGGTAGTTTTGAAGAATTAGTATATTTACAATTTGTGTATCATCAAATCTTACATCAAGACAGCCAAACTACTATAACTCTAGTTTTATTTTAAATTGGATAGTCTTAAAAAATTATGTACAATCACAATGTGTTTCATCATCAAATCTTATATCAAGATGATCAAACTATTATATTTTTAGTTTTAAATTGTATAGTCTTCAAGGATTATGTGCAATCACAATGTGTTTCATCATCAAATCTTACATCAAGAAGACCAAACTATTATAATTTTCTTTTCAATTTGGTAGTTTCTGAGAATTAGTGCAATTACAATTTGTTTCATCATCATATCTTACATCAAGAGAATCAAACTACTATAACTCTAGTTATATTTTAAATTGGATAGCCTTCAAAGATTATGTGCAATTACAATGTGTTTCATCATCAAATCTTACATCAAGACGACCAAACTAATATAGTTTTATTTTTAATTGGATAGGTTTGAAGAATTAGTACAATCACAATTTGTTTCATCATCAAATCTTACATCAAAACAACTAAACTATTATAACTCTAGTTTTATTTTAAATTGTATAGTTTTTAAATATTATGTGCACTTATATTGTGTTTCATCATCAAATCTTACATCAAGACAACCAAATTGTTATCCTTTTATTTTTAATTGAATACTCTTGAAAAATTATATACAAATACAGTTTGTTTCATCATCAAATCTTACATGCATCAAGATAACCAAATTACTATAATTTTATTTTTAATTAAATACTCTTAAAATATCATATAAAATTACAATTTTTCTTTCTATCATCAAATCTTACATCAAAACAACGAAAATAATATATCTATAATTTTATTTTAAATTTTATATAACTTCACAATTTATTTCATCATCAAATCTTCCATTAAGAAAACTAAACTACTATAAATTTATATGAGAAATCTTACATGAAGACAACCAGACTACTATAGATTTCTATTTTTAATTGAGTAGCCTTCCATATTACGCATGGTAGGGTCAATATATGATGCATGTCTGAATCCATGAAATATTGTTTATACCAGAGATATTATCAGTCTGGCTTCCCTGAATACGATGCATGCCTTCAAGTGGGTACTGAGGTTACAGTTTTGGTTTTGTTATTAATATGATGATGTATTCATGAACGACCGATTGAAAGATGCCAAACATAATAATACATTAATAATCTCTATTTGTGCAATGTGTGCAGAAGAAGCATGCTAATTCTATACTCCACCAAAGAATGAGAATCCTTGATCGTTATCTCTTACTCGACCTGCCTCCTTCACGTGACGTTGCTTGAATTTTTACATCCTGCCTTCACATTCACACTCTCTAAACAAATAGCCACGGCATTATTACGCGGTTTTTAAATTTGTGTCAGCAATTGGAAATTTGCAGGCGAGGATGAAGACGAGACGAAGTGAAGCGTTGCGATGGAACGGATTTATTCTTCTTCTTTTTCTGGTATGCGGAGGAGTGTGCTATGGACAGGATTCGATTGAACCCGGTTTCACGGCTTCCCCGATGAAATACCTGGATAAGGAAGGTTTCTTCTTGCGTTCCAGTAACGGGACCTTCTGGCTTCAACTGTACAATCCGGCAATGGACCAGAATTATTATCTCTGCATAGTGCACAAAGAGACCGGCGCCGTCGTCTGGTCGGCTAACCGCGACTTACCCATGGCGGATTCCGGTGAGTTCCGGCTCACCAAGACCGGTGCGGAGATACAGAATTCGGTTGGAGAAATCCTGTGGTCGGCCGCGATGAAAAACGGATCCATTGACGTGATAAAAATGAAATTGAGGGACGACGGCAATCTGGTGATGTTGGGCGCCGGCAGTAAGTCCCTGTGGGAGAGCTTCGACTATCCGACCAATACGCTTCTGACGGGACAGCGCTTGGTGCAAGGATCGAGTCTCGTCAGTAACGCGGCGGACACGAACTTCTCGCTGGGGGATTACAAGGTTTCGTTAACAGACCGGGACCTGGTGCTCGTTTGGAACAGTGGGGAGCCGCAGACGTACTGGAGCATGGCGAGGGCCAACGGGACGGTTCATTTGGGATCCGATTTAACGGACGTCGGGTATGCTGCCATGACAGACTCTGGGTTCGGTCTGTATTCGAAATCTAACGGTTCGTCCCTGGTGTGGCAATTAACGAACCCCGGCGGAGCACTGACACGGGCCGTGATCTGGCCTGGTGGACAATTTGAGATCTCGAGTTTAATCAACGGCAAGTGGGTGACCGACTTAAACGCCGTAAAGGATGCCTGTCTGTTGCCCAAGACGTGCGGCTTGTTGGGGGTTTGCACAGGGCTTACGCCCACGGGCCCTCCCCAGTGCTCGTGCCCGGCCAGGCTGCAGTTCATCAATCAAACGGACGCCTCTGAGGGTTGCAGCACCAGATGGAAGACTCCGGGCTGCGATGCGAATTACACGGATCTGTTGACGAAAAAGTTTGTCCAGTTTGTCAGCCTCGGGCAGGGTGTGGATTATTTCGCCGATCAGTTTCAGAACCCAATCCGGAGCTCTATAAGTTTCAGCGACTGCCAGCAGCTATGCTTGAAAAATTGTTCTTGCGCCGGATTTTCTTTCAAAAAGGACTCCGGTTCTTGTTTTGTGCACGAAACCCTGGGGACTCTGATAAGCAATTACACTCTGGATTCGGTTTTCTTGAAAGTGATCCGCACAGAGAATCCGGTCTTACTAATTGTACTCGGATCAGTCGGGGCCGTTTTGGTCGCCGCTCTGTTGATTAGTATCAGCTGGCTGTTGTGTCAAAAGCATGGCCAACAAATCCTTCCTCGGTTCCCGGATTCGTCGGATGTGGACGACGAGCACGTCCTGAAATCGATCGGCGGTCTCCCGACGCGGTTCTCCTACAAGGATCTCCAGACCGCCACGAACAACTTCGCTCACGCGATCGGCTCGGGCGCCTACGCGGTCGTGTACGAGGGCACGTTGCCCGACGCCACAAAGGTTGCGGTCAAGAAGCTCCACAGCAGTGACATCACCACCGATGGGAAGCGAAGGGAGGAATTCATTATGGAGATCACCACAATCGGCAGCATACAGCACGTGAACCTCGTAAAGCTCCGGGGCTTTTGCGTTGAGGGGCCAAACCGGCTCCTGGTCTACGAGTTCATGAACCGTGGCTCACTGGACCGGTCTCTCTTCGKCTCGGYGGGTCGCCCCGTGCTGGAGTGGAAAGAGCGCTATGCTATCGCGCTGGGCACCGCAAAGGCGCTCGCCTATCTCCAYGATGAGTGCAGCGAAAAGATCATACACTGCGACATCAAGCCCGAGAACATCCTCCTCGACGACGAATCGCAGACTAAGGTGTCTGATTTTGGGCTCGCGAAACTCATGAGCCGAGACCAATCGCAGGCCATGATGAGCAACATGAGAGGCACCCGTGGTTACATGGCGCCAGAGTGGCTCACCCACGCGCCCATTTCACACAAAATCGACGTCTACAGCTACGGCATGGTGCTCCTCGAGATCGTCKCCGGCCGCAAAAACTTTTCCYMGCCGAATTCATTTTCAAACACCGACTCCATTTTCGATCTCAGCTTTAACCTAAATTACTTCCCGGCTTATGCACTGCAGCTCTGCCAAATGGGAGGACCCTTTACCGTGCTTGCGGACCCCAGGCTGGAAGGAAGGTTCCCTGCCGAAGAAGTCAATAGACTGGTAAAGATTGCGCTCTGTTGCTTGCACGAGGATTCGAAGATGAGACCTAGCATGTCAAAGGTAGTGCAGATGCTTGAGGGGAACTTGCGTGTGGACGATCCGCAGGTGGAGTCGTTGCTGTTTCTGAGGGTTTATGCGAGGAGAATCAATTCCCACATACCTACCTCTGAGGCGTCTTCGTTCGTGGGCAGCGGGGAGTATTCTACATACACGACTCGATCGTCTTCCTTCAATTCGCCTACGCAGATGTCGATGATTTCCGCAGCTCAGCTTTCTGAAGCTAGATAACTGGATTTTGTGGCATTCACCTTGTCTTCTTCATAGTTTACAGTTTGAATTTTTTTTTTAATATTCTCTTCAGTCATGTATATGCTTATAGATTTTGGGAATTCACCATTACTGTGAATCTGAGAGCACATAGTTCTAAGTGGATTTTAGATTTTGTGGATTCACCATTACAGTGAATCTGACAACACATAGTTCTAAGTAGATTTGGAGAAAACCAGTGAAACAAAATATTAGCGGATGAAATATGCCTGTTCATATGGTAATTGTCCATAATGTTTGGAGTGCAGCAGCCTGTCCTACGGGGATTTTTGATGATGTGTGTCTGAAATTTAAGTGTAATTCTATACAAAATTTCAATTATTTTGTCAAAGTGAATCTTATTTACGTCGCCTACACCTATTGACAATGTGCAGATTTAATAGGGATTTAGTGCTTAATTACGCAGAAGTATACATATTGACAATGAGCACAATTAATCAGCTTTTAATCTAAAATTCTAATCTTATGGTTAACAATTGAAGATGCTGGCATATTCTTAGTCGTCCTCCCAAATCAATGAATGTGATTTACTCTTCATAACTTCCTTGTATTTCTGAATGCATCCGTTACCTTGTTTACTTTTTAACATTTACCTAATCATATTAAGAAATTACTGTAGCACTATATGATTGCCACGTTTAAATGATTAACCTTTCAGATTACCATTTAGATTTCCTCAACTGTCTAGACGTTTCATTTTTTGGCTGCCTGTGCGTTTCATTTTCTGTCTTTCCTCACTTATCTACGTGTTTCATTTTAGCCACGGATTTCAGCTGTCCGCCCATTCTCTATCGCCGATTTGTCCCCGCGTTTTCTACAATTAAAACATCGCGTGGGTTTATACTCCTTGGTTGTCTGATCGATTCATTGTTATTAATGCTGACGAGTCTGTAGGAGGGAATCTGCTTGATCCCTCCGCACTGTGATTTTCCTGTATAAACTTACTCTTTTGAAGAACTGACCCGATTATTGCATTCATTCTCTTTGTCGGCCGCGGAAAATAGTTCTGTGCTGTTTTATAAGTGATTTTCCTGTATAAACTTACTCCTTTGAAGAACTGACCCGATTATTGCATTCATTCTCTTTGTCCGTCGCAGAAAATAGTTCTGTGCTGTTTTATAAGATTAGATTTGAAAGACTGCTGAGTATGGGAATATTTGTTGAAGATTATTACGCGGAAATAAATATGATTTTTTTGAATATTTGTTGAAGATTATTACGCGGAAATAAATATGATTTTTTTCATATTATTACAAAAAATATGATTGCCACGTAAGTGATTATAAGAAATTAAAATATTCTTAGTAGTCACACAAAATAAATGAAAATCAACAGTTTATGTGAAAATATGACGAGATTCATTAATAAAATTAATTCGACAAATCAAATTATTTACTACATCATTTGCTCCATAGTTTTCACAATGTACATTATTTACTCCGCCATGGATTTTCCTCGACCTGGCATTTTTACTGTGTCAATTAGGATTATTTTTTAACTATTTACTGTGCTATGGATTTTCCTCGACCTGGCGTTTTTACTGTGTCAATAAAGGTTTTTTTTTAACTAGGTTTTGTTTAATTATGAGGGAAATTTTTATTGAGCAGAGATTACCAGCCGATTCTTTTCAGCGTTCACCGGCAGTGAATTAGCGGCTGTGCTAGTTTTTAAGAGAAAAGCCATGTTTAGTAATTCTTCTGTAAGCTGTCAGAATGTTTCTCAAGTCTTCAGGGCATTAAATGTACATGGTTAATAATGTTTATGAAATTCCAACTATAATTCCATGTAAATTTGCATTACTTATATAGTCAAAGTTGGGATCTCATTTTTTTTTAAGATAAACAAGCAATCTGTTCAGTAAGTCTTTAGTATGCTGTCAGAACGTTTTTCATGTTTTCCTGAACAATTAAAATAGAATAAAAAAAATTCTGAAATTTAAGGCAATTCCATGCAAAATTCCAATTATTTTGTCAAAGTTGGAATCTTATTTTTTTTAACAAGAAAAACCATTTTTAATATTGTCACAATGTTTGTTTCTCAGGTCTTCCGGGCATCAATGTACATGAATAATAATGTTTATGAAATTCCAATTGTAATTTCATATAAATTTGTATTAATTATATTGCAAAGTTAGGATCTCATTTTTTAAAAGATTAACAAACAATGTGATGTTTTTTAAAAGATAAACAAACAATATGTTTAATAATTATTTGGTCTGTTGCTGTCAGAATGTTTTTCGTGTGTTACTGAATAATTAAAATACAATAATTAAAGATAATTTTTCATGTCTTCAAGTTGGGATCTATTTTTTTTATAAAGATAAACAACCAATATGTTTAATAATTCTTTGGTTTGTTGTTGTGACCATGTTTTTTTATGTCTTCCTGAATAATCAAAATACGATAAAATTTTACAGTTGATGTAAAACCATTTCACTTTTATTTTAAAATTTTCTCCACATAAATAAATTAATGTAAAAATTAAGATATATCTATGTAAAACCATTTCACTTTTATTTTAAAAATTTCTCCACATAAATAAATTAATGTAAAAATTAAGATATATCTATTTTAACAACGTTTAAATAAATTAATTAATTAACATAAATTCATAAATAAATTAATATTTATTTATTTTAATTAAAATTTAAATAAATTAATTAATTAACATATATTCATTTTAATGATATATGAACTACCAAACAAATCCATTAAAATATAAACTATTTTAAAAATTGATTATTCTTTTTATATAAAAAATAGAATTCATTTAAAGTTATGTTAATTTTTATGATAAAAATAATTATACTAGTTGCATGATAAAACTAGTACAGTCACAAATTCGTGGTTGGTAAACGCCGAAAGGACTGCTTGCAAAAAGATGGCTTGCAAAACCTAAACCGTCGGAAAGAGTTGGTTGGAAGGAGGCAGTGTGTCGAGAACGTGGTTGGTGAAGGCCAAAGGTTTAGGTTGGCTTAGAAAATGAAACCCCAATCACTCATACATGGCAATCAACTAGCCACCATAGTAAATTTTAAATATGATTAAGTAAAAGTAAAAAAATAAACATGTAAACTGATGTCTTTATAATAGTGAGGAAGTTAGTGGTTGAAATCACAACCATTGATTTATTGGGACTACTAAGACTAGGACAGCTGACTCAGGTTGGAGAAGCTGAAAGGTTTCAGCCACTGAAACGCCACTTAATCAGTTAACTTGTCAATCAATGGTTAGAGAAGTAATTTCTTAATCATATTAAGTAAATGTGAAAAAGTAAACAAAGTAATAGAAGTATTCAGAAATGCAAGGAAGTTATGAGCATTGAATTTCATCCATTGATTAGAGAGTACGACTAAGAATATGCCAGCATCTTCAATTGTTAGCCATAAGATTAGAATTTTAGATTAAAAGGTGATTAATTGTGCCCATTGTCAATAGGTGTACGCCTTTCAGTCGTCATTAAAAAATGATTTAGAGTTATTAGTATAATTGTGCCAATAAACTTATACTTATTAGAAATGATTATATTTAATGAGATTGTAATGATAAATGGATTTTTAATGGACATGATTTCATATCTCCAATATATTTTTAGTTATCACAATAAATGAAAAATTGTGATTTTAACCATTAACTTCTTTGTATGACAAAATATTTCTGTTTCATAAATGATTTAGAGTGCTTAGCATAATAATAATCTATATTACTGTTGCTTAGATTTGTGTTTTTCACCGAATTTATTTTAGGTTTTTCACTCGGTTACTTTAGCACAGTGTTAGTGGGATGCGTGGGTGGTGTTTGCTTTTGCTTCTTACCACATGCCCACGAACGGATGGTCGCTCCTTATCAGATAACGTTACGGGTGTGTGGTCATTTCATCTCCTGAGTGGGAGGGATGGTTGGGCCGCGTTTATGAATGGATGCTCCCCTTACCAGGTAACGTGACGGGCATGTGGTAATGTTTTCATCTCCACAGTGGAATCGCGTGCACATTTCATAAATCGATGATAAGAACAACCGATATCCTTTTGTCTCTAATTATTTTGCAGATGATCGATACACCAAGGTTCGGCCCTATCTTCTTGTGCTAAACCCGGAGAAGGAAATGTACAGAGAAATATGAGTTTTTCTTTTAAGTTATATTTTAGTGAACATTTAAAGTTATATTGTGACATTGTGATCTCCTCAGAAATATTTATAGTTCTAATTATATATGTTTTGATCGTTTGACATTTTAATGTCTAAATATTCTCGATGCTGCTCGATATGTCTTCCTTTTGTGAGAAGGCTACCTTAAAATCTTGATGTTCAATTCAAAACAATTAATTTACCCTAACTAGTAATGGGGTTGATAACAAGTAGATACTAATGGATAGGATTTCAATGGTAATATTCCATTTACAAACAATATA
Source organism: Picea engelmannii (assembly GCA_009831015.1). Taxonomy (NCBI): domain Eukaryota; kingdom Viridiplantae; phylum Streptophyta; class Pinopsida; order Pinales; family Pinaceae; genus Picea; species Picea engelmannii. Next base: position 45,323 of record ML828825.1, read on the forward strand.
TAAAGATATAAGTTGTAGTTTCCGTCTTTCTGTACATTCTTTTATAAACATGTTCATGTTATCCCATTGATTTCTGCGAGAAGAGATTTGCAAGAGATCACAGATGTGGTTTTCGGTCTATGAAATATGGCAATCCAGATATATTAAGTTGGTCGTTGAATCATTTGGCACTCTGTGGCGTGGGAGACCTCGATCAATTACAAGCTTAGCAACGATCTCATAAATGAAGGGAAATAGCATCCCAGAATACATATTCAGAGAAATCTGAACAAATGAAGGGAGCATTGTTATTACATGGACCAACCCCTCACAATCCCGTTCCACAACATGCTCTTCCAGATATCTCAAAACCTGTCACCACACACACAAAGAATCTTAAAGAATCTATTCACCCAAAAACTATCTCTAATGTTATGTATAGATCCACATCAATAGCACAACCACATTCACATATGTTTTTTTTATATATATAAGTTAGAGTTTGTAGTGAATCTGGTTAAAAAGTTACAGCTAACTGTTGATCTTAATCATACGTGGCAGCGGTGCCCTTTTGGGAAATCACCACTGCCATTTGTCCAAAAATAATGTTGATCCTAATCATATGTGGCAGCGGTGCCCTTCTGGGAAACCATTGCTGCCATTTGCCCAAACAATAGTAATGTGCCATGTAAAAAGAGGCATCGATGCCACGCAGGGTGAAGTGCTGATAGATAGATTTAAACATAAGGAAAAAACATAGGCCAACCTTCCATGTCTTCCGGGAAACGAAAGAAAATAGAAACCTGAAACATGGAAACAATTAAAAATTTGGTCCAAGCCTAGGCCTAGCGTAGATCTAACACACCTATGATTTTCCCTTGTCGCGGTCCGCTATAGCTTGCTGAAGGTCTTGAAAGAAGGTCATCAAAGCGTCCGCATGGCACCATCTATCTGCGTCCTTATTATGCATGTCAAGCATAACTAACTTGACCTCCCCCAGGTCCCTTTTGAGGTTGCTCAAAGTGTCCATGATCGTTGCTCGATCCTCACACCTGTCACAAATGAGGAGGAGATGGGGGGACAGCGGAGAGTCAGTAGAGGAGTACGGAGAGAAGGTGGGAACGAAGGTAGTGGGGGGGGGTGGAGAAAGGGGGAGGGAGGAGGTGGAGGTTATCGAGGTGGGGACGGGAGGAGGTGTGAAACCCAGTGAGTTGTCGAGGGTATCAAACCACTCAATTCTACAGGCAAAGGGGTTCGAGAAAGGGGAGAGATCAGGGGTGGTCTCACGCAGTGGTTGATCGGAGATAGAAGCAGCGACAGGAGCCAAGACGGGGAGGTCTTCGGCTTCAAGAGGAGGGTCATGGGTAGGCGGCTCCCTTCCCCTGGCCGCATACCAAGCGGCACGTCTTTTGTCCTTGCCTCTAAGGCGGGGCATGTCAATAGCAATCTACGGCCTGGGATAGAAGTCACAAAGGATCCGTAAACCAGGAGAGGAGAAGCACCAGCTTGAATTCCTGGAATTCGAGTGGAGGTCACACCAGAGGAGAAGCACAGGCCTAGAGAAAGGGTGAACCTATAGAGACCAAATTAATTTAAGTCTATTAAATCCATAAATTGAAACAGTAAACTTCTACTTCTACACAGAAAACTCAGTAATTTCTTTAATTCAGCATATAAGCATGTTAAATTAATTAATGAACAACAATTTCATAACAGAATAAGAATTATTTAATAGAATAATATAAATTTACCTCTTCCTGATGTTAATTTATCCGTTGACCCGGTTGTCCAGCCTACTGCTTTGTTGCTGCCTGATGCACTGACCAACTCTTCCCAAGCCGACTAACCTCCCAGCCAGCTAGGAGCAGCCTATCCGGCTCCCTAGCTCCAGGAAACCGAAAGGAATCCTATCCCCCGTGCCCAAAACCTCCAGCAAACCGGTGCCCCTTGCTTCTGATTCACCGAAAACCCCCAAGGCCAAACTCCTCACACCAGAGATCCCCACAGAAAATCCCCCATAAAAATATATCCTCCTCCCAAAATGCTTCCACCTCCCCCCAAAAGAATGTCTTCCCCCGTAAGACTCTCCCCGTCATATTCCCCCTTCACCGACTCTCCCCCTTTCATTAATTTCCTTATCCATTTATTTATTATCTTATCCCCTTATATTTATTATCTTATCCCCTTATATTTAATATCTGATCCCCTTATTAATATCTTATCCTTATATTTAATGTCTTATCCCCTTATTAATGTCTTATCCTTATATTTAATGTCTTATCCCCTTATTAATGTTTCTTCCCCCCCCCCTATACGTAAGTCTTTAACAAATTAAACTTATTAACCCCTTTAATTCTTTACTCAATTAATTAATGAGTCAATTAATAATTAATTAATCATTGACAGATATGAACAAGTAATTTATAATAATTACTTAGTTAATATTATTTAAGAAATAATTATTGTTTAGCTAACATTTTAGGATAGTCAGATTATCAAATTAATTATAATTAATAATCCTATACATCTATTTAAGCAGGGTTGTTACAGAACCAGAGAAATCTGGTCATGCAGACGGGGAGGGAACGAATGCGGTTCAGTGCGCCCGAAATCGGCTTTAGGAAAACCATTGTGGAGGAGCAGATGTGACCGAGGGAGCATCTCGCACGGCGCCATGAATACTCCCACGCAACAAAGCTACCAAATCATGCGGGAGACTGGTTTCGACTGGAGTTTGAAAGGTGGCAGCGGTGGATTTAAATCCATGAGGTGACTGAAGTGGGGGAGAGGATTGATCGGACACCAGGTGGCTAGTTTCCTGTCCAGGTGGCCTCCCCGTGGTTTGCTCACACATTGCACTCGAAAGCACCCCATCCGGGAGACCACATTCACATATGTTAATGGCTAAATATTATAGATTTATAACATGTAACAATAACTCTAAAAATATACTAGGGTTTTTCAAGTAGAAAAAATTAAGGTTTTTTTTTTAAATGACACCTAATCACGTATATCAACCACTTTAATAATGTGGTTGTGCTAGTTTTACTTAAAATTTAACATTATAATCAAAAAAATATGAAAGCCAACAAAATATTTCCTTTTTCATGAATTTTATTTGACTTATTAATATTAATAAAAGATCTCCTTTTTAACTAATTTTATTTAACTTATTTCTAAATGAAGTAAAAAATTAAAAATTAAATACATATCAAGAGATTGCATTTAACATAAGATCGAAGTTAAGGGGGGAAACAGGTGTAAGGGATCATTTATGATCCTGAAGAAACATAAATAATATTGTTTGCTTCAGGATTAGGTCGATCCACTAACAATCAGGATGAGACAATGGATTTATATATGGGATTGAAGCTAATTAGCTCAGACCAGTACAAAAACTGAGCAGAAATCATAATAATGGGTGTTATAAGGCACTAAAAGCATGGTCATCACACCCGGGGAAAACCAGTTAGGAGAATATCAAATGAATAAAAATGATTCAAGAAGGTCGAGCACTATCATGTCCATAGGAATATGAATCACAAAGAAAACATTCTCGCCAAGGAGGCTTGCAACCTTGATCAAGGCATTTTAAAAGAAAATGAGTCTTTAAAACTTATTTTCCACCTTAAGAAAATGTTTATCTCTTTAAAACAAATTGGGGGCAGCCCCCCGGCCACTAATCATAATTATGGCAATCATCAAGAACCATATCTGATACGGATGTCATTCATAAAGGGAAATACTTTGCATGATGCTCAAAATAAACCAACCTACACACCCATCCGACTTGTAATCATGTTAAGGTATGCACGACCTTATTTAATGTCCCCTCACTTAATTATTGATGAAGGTGGGAAATTTATCGCACAATCGCAATTCTTGGTTTCCATGGTGGTCGAGGATCAATATACAAGCTTCGATGTTATGGTAGTCTATGCATAAACCTATTTGGGAGGCTATTATTTTCCTTTTTGTCAGACTTGGTGGAAATTGGATTGGTGTTGTTTTCTCCTCTGTGATCACAAATCCCCGTCTTGGCTTGAAACTCCCCTTTGGAAATTTCATTGGCATGACCTCTAGCTCCTCTGATCTATTTTCAAGGTGGTTTTGGGTAGTCTATGCACAAACCTATTTGAGAGGATATTGTTTTCCTTTTTGTCAACCTTGGTGGAAATTGGATTATCATTGTTTGCTCCTCCATGATCACAAATCCTCGCCTTGGCTTGAAGCTCACCTTTGGCAATTTCATTGGCATGATCTCTAGCTCCTCTTATTTGTTTTCAAGGTGGTTTTGGATTTCCTCTATGAATCCTGGGTATTTTTGTTGGTAGTCAAGATTCAACGGCCATAAAACTTCTTGCCCTTGTAATGGGTGTGAATCACAGGAGATCAAAAGGAAATTTCAAGTGAAAAAATAATCTCTTTTGGTCGCCAAGCAAGCCATTGCTAGCATTGAAAATAGAATTCAGGAGCATGAGGAGAGCAGAGACATGGAGATAGCAGTAATATCAGAAGTGGTGAGTAGTTAGGATAAATTCATTTAGGACCTAAGGTAGGAAAACTAGTTTTTCAAGCATAATGTAGCAACAGTGATGGGCATTCACACTAGGACTCAAAGTTAGGTAGAAAGCATTGTGGGTTCATCAACAACATATAATGGATACATGGTTCAAAAAATTGTTCATATTCCATCTCTAGACATAGGAGAATAGATTCAAGTGGACACTGAACTTAATCTCTCTTAGTTTTTTACTTCAATGTTTTTCAAAGTTTCTTTGCTTCTCGGGAAATATGTTAGGATTTATACTTGTAAGTACATAAGGAGGAACATAGTATTAGTTACTCTTTTATATGTTAGAAAGGATAGTATTTTGTATCAAAATAGTGCTTCTCCACTATTTATTGAATCAATTATGTACTATTTTTTTGTTCATCCTAGCTACAGGGTGTGTGCACAACGTTGGTGGATGAAAAAGTGGAAAGGGGGTCAGTAGGAACACGCACTCGTAGAAACATGTGTGTGTTCTCAGGAACTTGCACGCATTCCTAATCCTATAGGTTTGTCGAGGCACGAACCTTCGGTCATCTTGCCACATAGGTTTTGTTAGCACCAGAAGTCACCTCTAGATTGCGGAAGAGGTAAGCCCAGTACCCATCAATTTATATGTCACGATTAATGTATTTAAAGAGGTCAAATGGGGCAGACTCGGAAGAATATCGTTTTAACTCAGAAAGCTGGGGTCGTTAGCACAAGAAAATGAGGTCTCGATTAACTTCAGTCAGTAAGTTGTAGTAAGGGTGAGTAGGAGGAAGAAATTGAGAATAAGATGTAAAGGTCTACTCTGGACATCGGGTCTTCTAACAGCCTAAGGAGGAAAAACTCTGAAAAAAGGATCCACTTGAATTCGAAGTTTCAGGAAACTAAAAACGTTATAACTGCACTGCAATCAAACATTCATTACAACACATTCACCACAATCCATGTGAATCCTTCGATCATGAGCATTCAGTATAAGACGCAAGTAAGATGGAAATAGAAGATGGCTTTCATTAAATAAGAAATATCATATCAAGTTACATAACCAAAGAACCAGAGCTTCATTAAAACATTACAATATGAAATCTTAGCTCTACCATCGACCATAAAAAAATATCAAAATTGAGTATTTATACTCAAAGCAGCTCGCCACCACCAAGAGTGTGACCTAGCCACTACAATCAAGGCTTTGCATCTATGCCCTCTTTTGTCAAGTTGTGCTTGCATCCTTCTGTCAGATGCAAGATCAGATCAGTATGGGCTTTGCAGGAAAATCTATTGACGGGAACTTTCGGTTGACAGTCTGCCTACATGGATTTCTTTCCATGCTTTCCATTTATGGGGTGATACGAGGTTTCAACCAACACCCCCATTTCCATTAACTTCTTGCATCGGGATTGGGATGGAGCCTGACACCCATGAATTCTCCAGGAGATGTTCATGACTCCTCCAATTCAAGCCCAATGTTTTGAATCCATGCATATCCTTTCTTGAGACCATCGCTAGCGCTTTCGGCCTTTGGAAAATCTCCTATCCATCGCTCCATGCGACCTTGGGCCATGACCTTACGCTTCCCCTATATGAAATTTCAGGATTTTCACCTGTCGGGAGTCTTCACTCCCCTTGATTTCAAATATCCTGATGTTTGATCCCGCGAAATGACCCATCTAGATCGATGGTCGTATTTTCTTTGATCTTAACTGCCAGGATCATTTCCTTGAACAATATCAGTCGCTCGATGCTTGATAGGCATGTTCCCTTTCTTTATGGCCCTGCGTCCATATGACCGCGGGCTGTGATCGTGGACCCAAATCTCAGGCATGTTGCAATTTCACGTTTTGCGAACTCACGTTGTGATCCATGCTCAAACATTTGAGTCGCGAAATCACGATATCTTGGATCCGCTGCCACACATCCCCTTTGATCAGACGACCTAGATGAATATTGGCATTTCGAGATCATGGACCATCAGGACCTTGAACCCTCAGCATTTCGGGACCTCAGGCCATCGACATTTCGGGACCTCGGTTATCGGCATTTCGAGACCTCGACTATCAATACTTCTCACTTGAGCTTTTCCGAAATGACTTTCTCCATCCTGATCCCGCACCATGTTTCCTTCTATAATGGATGACCTAGATCGCTTTGTGACTTCACGTTTCACGAGTCCTCATGAATCTGCCTTTTGAATTTTTTGCTTCGCGAGTCAGCAAAATGTTGATTTGTTGCCACTTGTCCCCCACCTTCATACACCCCAACTTTGGATAAAATGCATATGGTGGTTTTTTAAACCCCTTTTCTCACATTTTCTCCACCCAAGGGACAAATCCTTAGGGAAAAAACTCCCCTTACAACTATATGTGATAACATTAGGCTCCATGGGGGATAGAGTCCTCCCTGCGAGTCTCTAAGATCTCCTTTTGTAGTTTCAGTCGCCTTCCATTGGGCTATGGTATCAAGCTCAAAACACCCTACTGAGGAATAAAAGCCGATAAGTAAAAGAAAAAATAAACACACATGCTCCAAGGAGCTTATTTATATACAGTCCTAAACTAATTGATTTTTACACAGTGCTAGGTGAAAGCAAATTTCCACCATAGCCATTCAAGTAACTTCCTAACTGGAATCTCCTTCACTCTGTCTGTGATTGATAATAGATAATGCAACCGTGACAGCAAAACGGTTACATCCTTCAACTTTCCTCCAAAGGCTAAAATTGAGAAAAATCTAGGTAGCTCTAAGGCATGAAGGAAACGTAGCTCCATGTATTCCTTCACAAGCTTGTAGGCCAAGTGGCAAACTCCAAAAAAATTGTAACAGGAAGCCTTCTCTGCTACACAGTTTCTCACACATGGCTGAATATCTCTGGTAGGCATAGGTGGGTGAACGACTGATGTGGGTTGATTGATCCTCGGTGGTCGTTGCTCACCGATAGGATCTGGATGGGAGACAAGCTACCCCTTATGTTGCTCCTATGGTTCTCCTTCTTGGCTTTCCCACAGATCAGAATCATAATCATCATAAACAAGAAATGTGGGAAATCTTTGCTCTTCGATCTTCTGCTCAACGTCTTCTGCAGGCCAAGGATGGTTGATTTCCTCGTAATATTCTTCTTTAGCGAACAAAGGATAATTCTCTGCAGTCTGTTCCTAGAAATCCTACATATCCAGCTCAGAATTTGATTCGTAGCGGTCATATACAGGCCGGTTGCTCCTCTGGTCAACAAACTGTGATGTGGGGCTATGTTGCTCTTCATCTGAATAATCATCAAAGCTAGGGACAACAGGCACCTCAGGAGCATAAATCAAGGCCTCTACAGTTATGAAATCTTCATTATCATCCTCAGTGGAGCTGCCAAGGACATCTGCCTTAAGGACTGGAAAATCTTCTGCACTTTCTTCAGATTCCAACCTTTCTAGTTTTGCAATGAGAGATTTTACCAGTTCCATAACTTTGCCCAAAACATATTCTTCCTCCTCGCATCCTTCATCCTCATAGCTTTCATTAGAAACAACCATATCTTGATCATGGTCGTCACATTCCTTACAACGGTTATGACAGATTAACTCAGAGGAATAATACCTTTGACAATGCTTATTAAAAGCTGCATGAAACTGCTCCAGTGAGGAGATTCTAGCAGGGGGAAAGGATCGATACCACTGACAGGAATCCCCATCCAATGAGAACATGAACATATTCATTAATACATCCTCATGATGTATCTCCCACTAATGCATGAGTTTATGAAACTCATGGAGATGTCGAGCAGGTTTGTCCTCTTTGCGCTCTCTAAATATGGGCAAATAATCACCCCAATCATCCACGGTAGGAACAACATTAGGAAAACCAGAAACATCAGAAAAATTAAAGGGATTAAACCTTCAATCCGGGATTTTTTCCATTTCGAACCAGTGGAATTGTCGATCGATTCTTTAATCATGGAGTTGCCAGGTGAAAGATATGCAACATGAGTGTGTCTAGTCTTTGTTCACCATAAAAGACCAGATTTGATCATTGTGTTTCTACCAGGGGGATACCAAGTGTAGCCAGAAGCAGTCACACTGAAACAGTGGAGCCGAGACAATGGAGTCACCAGGTGCAATCGCAATCTTCAAAGGTTTTGATTTCTTATGCACCTTTAGAATGAGAAGTTCGTTGTCATTCTACCTAGAGAAAATCTTCAAGTCATCCCTGGAAACGATGCTATAAATGTTAGCACCAGAAGTCACCTCTGGATTGAGGCACAAATAATCTCAATACCCATCAATTTATATGTCATGATTAATGGATTTAAAGAGGTCAAATGGGGCAGACTAGAGAGAATATCATTTTAACTTAGAAAGTTGGAGTAGTGTGCACAAGCAAATGAGGTCTCGATTAACTTTAGCCAGAAAGTTGTAGTAAGGGTGACTAGGAGGAAGAAATTGAGAAGAAGATGTAAAGGTCTACTCTGGACATCAGGTCTTCCAGCAGCCTAAGGAGGAAAAACTTTGAAAACAAGATCCACTTGAATTCGAAGTTTCAGGAAGCTAAAAACGCTATAACTGCACTACAATCAAACATTCATTACAACATAGTCACCACAATCCATGCAAATCCTTCAATCATGAACATTCAATATAAGACGCAAGTAAGATGGAAATAGAAGCTGGATTTCATTAAACAAGGAATCTCATATCAAGTTACATAACCAAAGAACCAGAGCTTCATTAAAAAATTACAATATGGGAGCTTAGCTCTACCATCGACCATAACAAAATATCAAAATTGAGTATTTATACTCAGAACAGCTCGCCACCACTAGGAGTGTGACCTGACCACTACAATCAAGGATTTGTGTCTACACCCTCTTCTGTCAAGCTACGTTTCCATCCTTCTGTCAGATGCAATATAAGATCAGTATGGGCTTTGCAGGGAAATCCATTGATAGGGGAACTTTCGGCTGACAGTCTGCCTACACGGACATCTTTCCATGCTTTCCATTTATGGGGTGAGACGAGGTTTCAACCACCTCCCCCATTTCTATTAACTACCTGCATCAGGATCGGGATGGATCCTAACACCCATGAATGCTCCATGAGACGTTCACAACTCCTCCAAGTCAATCCTAGAGCTTCAAAACCACGCAGATCGTTTCGTGAGACCATTGTGGGCACTTTCGGCCTTTGGCACAGATCCTATCCATTTCTCCATGCAACCTCGGGCCATGACCTTATGCATCCCCTATATGAAATTTTGGGATTTTCACCTGTTGGGAGTCTTCACTACCCTTGATTTCAAATATCTCGATGTTCGATCCCATGAAATGACCCATCTAGATCGACAATTGAATTTTCTTTGATCTTGATGGTTGGGATCATTTCCTTGAACAATCTCAGCCACCCACTACTTGATAGGCACTTTCCCTTTCTTTATGGCCCTGCTTCCATATGACCGCGGGATGTGATCGTGGGCCCAACTCTCAGGCGCGTCACGATTTCGCGTTTCGCGAACTCATGTTGTGCTCCATGCTCAAACCTTTGAGTCACTAAATCGTGATCTCTTGGATCAGGTGCCACGCACCCCCTTTGATCGAATGACCCAGATGGATATCGGCATTTCGATATCACGAGCCATCTGGACCTCGACATTTCAAGACCTCGGGCCATCGGTATTTCGGGACCTCAGTTATCGGCATTTCAGGACCTCAGCTATCAGCACTTCTCACTTGAGCTTTTCCAAAATGACTTTCTCCATGTTGATCCTACGCCACATTTCCTTCTGTAACGGACGACCCATATCACTTTGTGACTTCGCGTTTCGCTAGTCCTCATGACTCTGCCTTTTGACTTTTCCACTCCGCGAGTCAGCGAAATGTTGATCTGTTGCCACCTGTTCCCCGCCTTCATACACCTCGACTTTGGATAAAATGCATATGGTGGGTTTTTAAACCCCTTTTCTCGCATTTTCTCCTCCCAAGGGACAAATCCTTAGGTAAAACATCCCCCCTTACAACTATATGTGATAACAGGTTCTTCGGCAAGAAAGTGCATGTGTTCTTAAGAACGCATGCGCGTTCATGTTGTGCTTAATTTTAAAGGGACCATAGGCATGCTTTGTGATTATTTTCACATCATGCCTCACAATTTTCCCAATTGGAACAAGTAAAGAGGATGAATAGAAGAGGACAAAAGCTCAAGATCTTGCCACCGTGTCCATTTAAAGAAAGGTATGGTTGATTTTTTATCATTTCCTCTCTTGGCTTTGCAAAAATAAAAAACATTTAGTCATGGGTTATGGATGTAAATCCCAATGGCATTGAAAACTTATTAGCAAGGTTCACTACTTGAACGTAAGTCTCTCAAAAATTAACTAATCTTGTATAGGTTTTTTTCGAGTTTATTGTAAAGATAACGCTTAGTTTTTCTTTGTTTTACACAAAATTATGTTAATGATTTTGTTGGGATAAAATTAAATTATTGTTTGTAATACCTTTATCATAAGTCCACTTATTAAATTTCATCATATATTATAAAATGGAACCCAAAGACAATGTAAACCTCTAACCAGTAGACCAAGGCAAGGTAAACCCCAACCCATCACAAACACCCAACATAAAAACCCAAATTGATGAGGGGTTGGCCACATTATGAACACTTCTAAATCAATTAAGGAGCATGAGAGAACCAAGAAGAGAGTCATTGGCCACTTCATTGGAAATCATTGTGAGGTCCATTGCAACTTCCCAAGGGAAATTAACTTCTATTAATGAATATAGGGAAAAAATGTTTGAGTATTACAGCACTAGATTGGATAGAAACCAAGTTAGAGACTTGGGTATTTCAAAAAAACAACTTATGTCTATTTTTATTGATCCTTGATCTCGACAACAACCACCCGTGAACAAGAAAATCATTTGCATTAACTGGTGTGTCCACCCACAAATTAGTGAAAATTGGATGGATGGGTTGTACATGGTATTTGATAAACCTCATTGCAATAACAATGAGGTGCATTTATGTTTTTTGTGAAAATTATGGGATGAAATTATTTTGAGTCAGCATGTCAACTACTACAGCATGGGTGACTTCCATGGGGTGTTTCAAGGGTTCAGACACGACCAAGAGCATGCTAGGTGCAATCCCATGTTAGGTCCTCATCCCCCTAAAATAAGGCATGACCCCCTACCAAGAATCCTCCTATTGCAAAGAGTTTGCAGTAGGTATAGGTAGTTATATCATCATTTAATCGGAACCTAGTGAAACATGGTAGTTTTGGTGCACTATATTGGCAGGAGGTGCCTTTCAGTGACATTGATAGAGGGGTCAGAGCTTCGTGACCTCGTACAATAAAGTTTAGTGAGGAGAGGGCACATAGACATAGAAGTCATCCATGTGAACCTCACAGATGCTCGAGTTGCGGGAAGACATGTTATGGGCCTATTGAGGCTAGTGGACAGTGGAGCTTCATGGAGGAGGTTAGTATCTTAACCATCTATATGTTCTTAATCGATATATATTTATATAGTATGGTGTATTTATATCGATATTTTAATGTATGTTTTTTTGTAGTTTCTACGCCTATGTCGAAGACCCTCTAGGCCCATGTATGCATCAGTGTGTGTCTCCACCACTGATGTAGAAGTAGAGGCATCCTACTCAATCGATCTACCCCATACACAGGTATGTGTCACATTTGATAAATTCACCATAGTGATTTCTTTTTTTTATGGCATCCTCAAATTTTTAATGTTCTTGTGTTTCTACAAGTTGTGGAACCAAGCGATGTCGAGAAATGTCCACATAGTATGGACAAGTCACCTACATCACAGGTATCATGTGTAGATTTAAATATCATTTAAACCTCAAATTTGTTGTATTTATGTTGTTGAATTTTACGATTTTGTACTAATAGTTTAATATTATTAATATGTATGCAAGTTGTTGATATTTTTTCTAGTTTTAGTACTAGTCCTCTCCTTGGGCACCTGCCCACAACTTCTAAGTTACCTTACTCCAGGCCAAGGGTTCTTCCATCACTTGTACATTCTATGGGGGTCCATCGTCACCCACCCCCAACATCTTTCTTATTCCATGCATCCTCATTGGATGCACCCACAGTCCACTCATCTAAACCACCTCTTCCATCACATCCATCCACAATGGATGCACCCATATGCCACCCACCCCCACCACCATTTCCATCTGTGCCATCCACTGAGGCTTCCATAATAGAGGTTGTCACGGAGTAGGTTGTACAGTCAAGTTCTCCACCTTTTAGTGAATCTCCATCAAGGCCCGAGATATTCATGGTGAGAAAATGTGTTCGTGATAATTTTTTATGTATCATGAATGGAATTTAAATTTCATGATTTGATCTGTGTAATTGATGCAGGGTGTCATCACTGAGAGATTAGGTTCATGGAGGAGGGTAACACCCTCATGATTGTTAGTACCATATGTGGTTTGTTTTCTTATGTTGAATTACAAAGTATCATTTTGTAAGTCTTTTAATTCATTGTGGAAAAAAACTTATAACAATATTTTTTCTTTGTGCATGAATGTACTAATTTATTTAATTTGATTAAGTGTTTTTTAAAGTTTTAATGAAGTCTATGTAAGTAAGAATAGTTCATTTTTTCTAAAGTTATTATAAAAACTTGTGTTACGCATTAATGAATCTCTTATGGTGGAAAATATTGTTAAGTGTTAAATCCATACACAATTAATGGTTCTCATTACCTAAATTTGACAAAAGACTGAAGACCCATCCTAGTTAAGACTCCAATAACCAATCATAACAATCATGTAGGCTAACATAATCACAATAGAAATAAGAGAGTTGAAACCTCACATTACTCTATCCAAAATGAAGCATGGTTCATTACTAATGTTCAATTAAGAAATGTGTGTTTATTTACACAATGCATTTAATCTATTATACATAATTTTGAACTAGTATCCACATACCAAAGTTCCACATTTTCAATTTTCATGTTTAAATAAATAACAAAACTATCATCATCATAAACATATAACAATAAAAAATAATATCCTGCAACACATAAATAGATCCATATGTATATATATCAAATGTCTATATGATTCTAACTAAACCCAACAAATACTAAGCAATGAATCACTAAGATAAGTAAAATTCAAATTTCTATCCTTCTAAGGCCAAAATATAGGTTGTTACATTTACAAATACTTAAAACACAACTATGATCTAAAACAGACTAATCCCTCCTTGAATGTCTTTCCATGCAATTTCCCATTTTAACCTATAGAACAATAAATATATATCTTTTCATAACATTATGCAAGGAAAAATTCAAATCAAAATGTGGATTGCAATGAAACAAGCATCACAAAAAAAGGAA
>ML828826.1:0-18283 GCA_009831015.1 Picea engelmannii
AGCACTAGAAGGTATGGGATAGATAACTTAAGGGATCCATACATCTATTTGATGGCTCTCATCTGTTGATTGTACAGAGAGAAACATTGCTCCAGGTTTTCAGAGGCATGGATGCCTTTGGCATACACAGTTGTGATCATTGGGTGTAGCTTGAAATGGGGAGAAATATCTCCAAGCAACTGAGCATCTGTGTGTAGTAGGCCCAGGCACCAAAGGAAGGGTAAGCACCAATGATTTACATGGCTTCATACTTGATCGATGTCATGTGTGCCAGAAACATCTTCGTCAGCATGAATCTAAGCTAGCATGTTGCAGAGCTCTTGGTCCACGTCTACTTCAGCGTGCTATGGGAAAACATGTATAATAAATACTACTCCCTCGTATATGATGAATTCATCGCCCAAATTTATTTTATTCTTTTTAAGAAGGAATTCCCAAGGCTATCGGAGGTAGCCAAAAAGATGATATCCAAGGTAGGTCATTGGTATTTTGACGAGTGTGTCACCTACATCAAGGTGTTTGGGGCCACCAGAGAACCACATCTCCTACCATATCATGTCCCAGCTCGTCTTGTAGTAGGAGAAATATGTTATTAAACCATCTTGCAGGGCTAAAACACCACCCTGGTCAAGAAAAAGAAGTGGGCTTTCATACCCTACGGTTTCCATGTAGGGTTATACTTGGTAAAGGACATCGCTCAAGCCAAACAAGAAGGGTTGAGACAACTTGAATTCAGATTCCCGACAGGAATATTATGCAAGCACGATTCAAAGGGACTGGTCTTGCAACATGCTTCATAGGTGTCATCCTACTAGTCGTATGCTCACAACAAGTTTGAAGAAGAAGTCTTTACAGAGAACTACTAGGACTGGGAGGAGGTGGTGCAAAGGATGGTTGACCAGAAAATGACTAGGTTCAAGTCCATGAGCATGGATGAATAGGTGATAACTATATATCAGTCGACTCAAGAGGCCCTCAGATCCAAGGAAGAAATCATAGAGGCAGAGGTCGTAGAGGTGTAGAACAGGGGATTGACTATGACACCAGAGGCATAGGAAAGGGGATTTATCATAATGGAACAAGAGTAGTAAGAAATTGATCAATTGCAAAATGACCCAGACCTCATGGAAATGAAAAGGGTCCTTGTCGAAAACCCAGTTGAGAGCCGGGTAGGTCCAAGTGGCCCAGATCTATTACAAATTGAAGAAACTGTTGGTTTAGATAAGCCTAAAGTTACAACACCACAGGTTGGATCACCAGGGGACGTTTCATCTCAGCCAGAGATAGCAATGACATTAGGGAGAGAAAGTGCACCAAACCCCCTCCACAACTTAATAACCATCTATTATGAGGAGGAGAGTTTGGAGGTTTCCTTGGTGACTCAGGTGCAGATCACAGAGGAAAAAGAACCCGAGAAGGAATCTTCCCTAGCTCCCGATGCTCAAATTCAATTCCTTCCACAGAATAACTGGGAGGTTGAAAGTGTCTTAGAAACTGAGCTACTCGATGTACCAGAGATCCAAGTGGATAGCCCGAAGGATAAGCTAAGGTCGAGTGAACAAGAAGAAGAAGTTCCACAACTGTAAATTGGCATCTCAATAGTCGATTATCAAGTAAGTACCAATCCCACCCCCGATGCTTCAATTTCAGCCAGTACTTTACCTCCCGATGAGAAAAAACTAGAGGATGAACCTTCAGAACACACAGAAGAGGTTCAAGAACCCAGTCTTGAACAGATATACACTGTCGGGAGCCTAGGAAACATGATTTCCTGGGGAGATCAGCAAATCCCCGAACCTATGGATGAGGTTGCTGATATACAAGCCATATGCTATGATCGGAAGAGGAAATCCATCATGAAGAGAACCACCAAGAAGATAATTCTTACTTTGCATCGCTCCATCCTCATCACCACGGAGAAAAAATTGGTTAGCACATAGCATGCCAAGACATCCGAGCTTATCGACGGGAGGATGGAAATCACATATGCCACCTTAGATAGAAAGAAAAGGGATGAAACGGATTTGGTCGTTGCACTGAAGGATTTGGAACATCTACGCCATTTGGAGAAATATTATCAAGACTCCACATAGCCCATGATGTTCTTAAGAAGAAAATTCCAGGACACCTATAGTAAATTCACAAATAAGCGACACCTTTTCATTGTAGGAATAGTCGATTTCCAAGAAGACGGCTTCATGGAATTGGAAATGTGAAAATATATGGAAATATGGTATGATAAATCACACCAAGCAGTGGAAAAGATCAATTACATCAGCGTCATTTAGCAGGGTCGAGATGTCGAAGAGCACAACATTTGGGTATTAAGGGAGAGCATCATCGATCACATAAAGAAGTCGGTCGAATACTGGGTGAAAATGGCCCACGAACCTCATCAATAAATCCAAGAGAAATGGGTCAAGTGTGAAAAGAGCTGGACCAAGATCAATCAGGCGATGAGAGACATCGACCTCCCAAAATTCAACACACCTGATGACTTTGTCGACTTGCATGACATAGTCAAATTACATGCCAAAAAAGACTCATTGTGAGCTATAAAGATAGAAAAGGTGGCGAACATGGAACCAGGTCGTGCATCAGTTCATGGAACACCCGATCAAAGATCGAACCATGTTTCAGTAGTTAAGTGCTATAATAGTCAAGTATCAGGCACAGGCAATAGAGATAAAGGAGATCCTTTCAGCCCCAATGGACCAACACAGATTCATGTATGCCAACACATGTGAGGATCTCTTCATCAAATGGTCAGAGTATGAGAAGATTCATCCACTCGAGTGAAACCATTTGACGACTATTAGAAGACTGAGCGATGAAAGCACCATGTGGCGATTTTTTTTTGTACTTAGCTTGCACTTTTGATAGTTATTTTTAGTTAATAATATGTTATAAATAGGAGGATCGACATGTTATCAAGGGTCAATGGTTTTTGCAAAGACCCTGATTTTTGGACTGTAAAGAACTATTTTGAAGCTACCTTAATTGAGAAGTCATCTTTAGGATCAAAGACAACTTTTTCTATTTTTTTATCAAAAACGTATGTGATTGGATGTTGTAATGAGTAAGAGCCTCTGAATCTAGTGATAAGTTATCTAATTCAACATTTGTATAGTTATTGTCTCTAATGATGAAGAGTAAATCATTGTGTTAATATGTGATTGATGATTAGAGTTAAGGACACTATTTTTCTTGCCATCGTTTATTGCATGTATGTTTTCTTCTGATAATCGTACCTCAATCAATAATTGAAACACCAACAGGTTAATGTATTAGTACTAGGCTTGTTGTAGCTGTAATAATCATTGTCTACATGTTTGAGTATGAAGGTTATCTCGAGCTCAACCTTCTTTAGTAGTTAAGTCCTATCCCCTTTGTCACCCAGCTGGTTTATACCAGCATTCATCTTGTATCGCTCCCACCTATAAGATAAAATACGAAAAGAGAATGTTTGAACTGAAGGAGGAGATTTCACAAGAAGATATATTGTCAATCACTACGTAAAGCCCATCGATTAATTAGAAGGATCGCAAGATCTGGAGAACCATTCCACCATTAAACGTTGCAAAGTCTAATTGTGCCTCGGTGGTGGGTTTGGTTCCTATTGTTGAGTTAAAGGGATTTAGGACTCCTCAACAAAAATGGCGCTAGAAGGAGGACCTAAAGAATGAATGGCTAACAATATTTTTTACAGAATTTGTCACACATCCTGTAGATTCAAAACAAACTACATGCATGGCTAGTCATTCTCAAGACATCCCACACACACTGAGTACTCCTAAAATGAGTAACTCACCCCACCAAGAGGAAGAACATCTATTCCATGAGATACATTACGCTCTTCCTCACGAGGAGTTGAACCAGTTCATATGAATCACAAGAGCTTATGCCTAACAGATCAGAGTGTTTCCCTTAGCTTCTTTACTTCCTCATAGAAAACAAGTAATAAGACCAGTGGTTGATACCATCGACCATGTTTTTGTGCACACAGTAGAAGACCTGATATATTTATCCCTCGCCGAAATTGAACATCATCTTAATCTAATCCACGAAACACCAACCGACAACTTCTCTGAGCCCGGCGATTTTTCTAACAAGGAAGGGTTTAACTCAGAATGCTCAATTTTGGGATCAAATGACATGGAAGATAACAATGATCATAATGAAGAAAGGGGAAATGCACCTCAAAATAATCAACCTTGGTTTTCCATATATGCTCTGGCCATCTCTGGACGAATACATAACCTTCACCGACATCCAGAAAAGTTACTCCCTAAATTTGACCCTGAAACCTCAGGATTGTCGGAAGACCATATCAAAAAATTCATACTAGCTATCAGATTGATGAATTTCCAACATGAAGACGTAGTATGTAGGATTTTCCCCTATACTTTTGAGAATTTGGCCTCCATGTGGTATTTTAACTTACTTGTAGGATCCATAACTAGTTGGACAAGTTTCAAAAGGATTTTCTAGATAAATTTGCAGAAGAAACCACTACAGGAGATTTGATGACCGAGTTGTTCGCCACCACCATGAGTTCAAAGGAGAAGGTTAAATACTTTAATCAATGGTTCACCACTATCCTAAACAAATTCCAACCAGAAGTTAAACCCACTCAATAGTTTCAAATCGAAGTATATGCTAATGCTCTCCCAGCTTCTATTTCCATGTTTGTGAAGAGGGTTGCCAAAACAACCTTAGCTGGGAATTTTGAAGAAGCCAAAACAATAGAATTTCAAATGAAGGGATGTAAAGAAGGCCAGATATAACTAGTTAAGAAGGAAGTTCAACCTCCTCCCAGGAGAGGACTTTTGTTGACTAGACCCCTAGGGAAACAAATAGAACAAGGTCCCAAAAAGGGAAGTGGATACATAGAAGACCTACAATGCATGGTTAAGAAAATTTCAAATGAAATCATAGACATGAAAAGAAGTGCAGGGGAAGGAAACCAAGGCCAAAGACCCTATAAACCCTTTTTTAAACGAAATCCACCTTTCAAAGCAATTGAACCCTCCCCAACCAACTTAAACATCGATCTGGGAAATTTAGCATTTGACTCTTTCTATACATATCACCAAGAGAAACACTATGAAAGAGACTGCCCACAATGGCTGCATGCCATGAATTTGATGGCCAACCAGTTTCTAGATGAGGTTTCCCTAACTGAACAATAAAGCGACTCATTTATGAATATTGTTGATGAGGAAGAAGTAGATCCACTAGAAGAAACAAACATGTTGATATGGGACCCTGACCTACCAATGCCTTCCGATGACCTATTTGAGGTTCAAGAACCACCCGCAAAAGTCTTGGTTGTGCAAACACGATGTAGGGTTCAACCTATCTCAAACGACCTTACTATGACCCAAACTTCGGGAGGAAAACCAACTCCCGATCACTTGAAAGAACCTTTTGTCCCCTGAAGAAATCCTATAAACATCCATCCATGAGAATATCCAAAGCTAGACTACAACATAGGAGAAGATTTGAAAAAGTTGAAGGAAAATATATCGGTCATGGACATGTGTAAAATCCCTTAGCAAAAGGACTTTTTGTTACAAGTGTTGAAATCAATAGAAAGTCCTACAAAAAGCACTAACCAAGGAGAAAATCTCACCCCCATAGATCTAAGAAATAAACCAACTGTGAACGACTGCTCTGAAGATAAAAATGGAAAACCTTGTGTCCCACTATTCTTTTTGACATTTGAAGTCTTCAACAGAAACCTCCATAGCTGTTTGGTTGACTCAGGAGCATCCTCTAATGTTATTCCTTTGTCTATATACAATAAATTAAATTCAATCCCTCTCAAAAGTGATAAACATGTGATACAACTAGACAAAACCCAGGTAAAGGTTATGGGAGAACTCAAAGATGTAATGATCAGAATGGCGACTCACCCAAAATTTGTTCAAGTAATTGACATCATTGTAGTATATATCCCGGAAGCTTATGGATTGCTACTGAGTAGAGATTGGTCTGAGAAGTTAAATAGATAATTTAGTATAGACTGGGCTCACCTTTGGTTTTCATTAAAGGGACAAATGAATATGATCAGAATCGATAGGGAAATATATCTAAAACATATTTTCACCGACCTAGAAACCCCTAACAAACCCTCATCAACAGATTTCCCCATGCTAGGAAATTATTCTTGTGACTCTGAGTTCAAGAACTTCTCCCCCCTCTCATATGATGTCCCTCTTACTCAAAACTTAGAAATAAGTTTTCAAGAAAATTTTCCAACGATGGCGGAGGAAACCCTCTTCTGTCAGGAACAGGTGTTAGAAACCACGGAACAGATAGGAGGAAAGGAGGAAAGCGATAATAAAGAGGAAGTTGATAGGTTTTTCTCACAAGTTTGGACCTTATACTTAGATGGATCTAAATCACAAGAAGGGTCAGGGGTAGGGTGCATCCTCATTGATCCAAAAGGTAAACGAAATTTCATGTCCTGTAGACAAGAATTTGAATGCACAAACAACACCGTCGAGTATGAAGCTCTAGTAAAAGGGATGAAGAAATCCATGGACTTAAAATTTAAAGAATTGAAGGTTTTTGGAGATTATGAAATCATCGTTAGACAAGTAAGGAACACTATACATTGAAGCTCTCCCCACCTGATAAATTACCAACAAGAAGTACACAGACTAATAGAATGTTTTGAAGACTTCAACATTACAGCGATCCCCAGAACAAAGAACATGCTCGTTGATTCTCTAGCCATCGTTGCCTCAAGGTTATCCCCTCTAGAAGACTATGAAGCCTCCCGATTCACTGTGGAGCTACTCTACAAACCATCGGTGCCCAACAATATTTCTAATTGGAATGTCTTTGAAGGAGATGAACACATCATAAACGTTTTTGACCAATCAAGATAATTTTAAAGACTTGGCCATTGACAATGAAGTATTTCAGGAGCAATTAGCAGAAATTGATCCTCATACAGATCAACCGATAGACAAACCAAGGTCTCGCATGATACCGAAAGCGATATCCAATTTAGAAGACCTTTTTGACTTAAGAGAAAGATTCGAAGGGTCAAATAACACAAAGACCGGGATTTCATGTCCCATGCATGAAACTATAAATCTAGGAACCCCAAAAAACCCCAAGAATATAAATTTCAGCAAGAAAGTATCTAAAGAGGAAAGGAATGCCTATCTCAAATTTTTCAGGAAACATCAAGGTGTCTTTTCATGGTCCTATCGAGATCTAAAAACTTATGATATCCGTATAATTCAACAAACAATCTCGTTAAATCCCAGAGTGAAACCTTTCCAACAGAAGCTTTAGAAGTCCCACCCATCCCTGGAGCCTCTCATGTGTCAGGAGTTAAATAAACTACTAGATGCCAATATTATATTCCAGGTTAGACACTTTGCATTGGTATAAAATTTGGTTCCTATAAGGAAAAAGTCTAGGAATATCCGCCTATGTGTATATTTCAGAAACCTCAACAGATCTTTAGAAAAGGACAACTACCCAGTCCCACCAATGGAACAACTCTTGCAAACCGTATCTAGCTTTGATGATGCAAACCCCACCCCTCCTTCAGGTCTACGCTAACTCCTGGTCTAGGATCGTTCAATATTTGAGTCAGATCGACTCCTTAGATTCCTCTTGTAACCCAAAAACTCTACCATGGGTCCTTTCTTTTCTTCCGGTGTCATTTATGTGGCACCCACAGACCCTCTCCTTAGCAGTCAAAGTTTAACATCGACAATGCTAGCTCTCTATTCTAGGCTCCCTTGATATGACCATAGACTATGACCATGGGCCAGCTCCCTTCACGACTCCGTGCTTCGAAACTGTCGTGATTAACTTACTTCTTTTCCTGATTCTCAAATCGATGAATTCTTCGGGACCAATATGCAATCCATGTCCCTCTCACAATCAACGACCGTGATCAATTTGTGAGTTTGAAATTCGTGATTCCTCTCTTCCCCCTAGATCATCGAGTATTGTTGGCACAAGGGCAGACCCAAGGTTCAATGCTCAAGAGCGCACCAACAAAACCCTAACTACCAGCCCTTTCAGCAACACTTGCAGAGCAGATGAAGTCTCACTCGAGGTAGAGGTAGGGGTGGTTTCATGACTCAGATGTCTGCAACCTTAGATGGGACATCGATCTGTGATTATATTTCTTAGCAATTACCTAGTGTAGATTATCCATCAATATTCAACCCTTAAGATACTTCGCAGATGGAACAGAGCATCGCAGTAAGTACTTAGATTTAAGATGATTCAACACTTAGCCACATAAATATAGATTAGATACAACAGATCAAGCACTAATCAATTTATATATCAAATCTAACATTCATTTGTATCTCATAAGCACAAAGCATAACTAGATATATCTAAACACATCAAGGCATTTAGCATCAGATCAAAGCACATAACACAACACAGAAAGTTATCGTGGTTCACCCCCACCCTGGAGTTATGTCCACAAAGTCTTCTTCTTTATTATCTTGGTCAAGCAGTTATAGCACAGAGCTCCAATAATCCTTACTTCGCACAGGACAAAAGATCTGCACAACTCACTAGATCCTTCTTCCTTGCACCTTGGCACTGAACTACAACAACTTGCACTGAGCTTTGAAAGATTCTTACAATCATGCACAGAGAAATTACAATATGCATAAGATCACACAGATTTAGTTACTAGCACTAAGCCATCAACTATACATCACATAGATGTACTACTATTGTCCTCCTATTGCCTAAGTATCTATTTATAGATTACAAAAATGGGCCTAAGCATGGGTAAACCCACGGGTCGACATCCATTTCCCGTTACATTAACCCAAAACCCTAAAAGGTCCCCAAAAGTGGGCTGAGATCCCGTGATCTCTGCTTCACCTGGCACTCCCTCTTTGAAAGGTTGTCAAATTCCAAAAAAAGTCAAATATGACCAAGTGTTCCTCAAAACTTGGTTGAGGGCCAACATGCCCCCAACACTCACCTGTGTCTCGTCCTGAGTCACTCTGGTATGATCAACTCTGCTTCGAATGTCTTGAGCTTGGCCCGAGTTACTTTGACCTACTGCAATGTGACATCCTCTTTCTCAGTGAACTCCTGGATCACTGTGTCATTTACTGGTCCTTCCATGCGTTGTTCTGCAGTGACAACAACCTGTTCAAGATAAGATTCCTAGCTCTCAACTTCAGTGAACAGTTGGCATGCTTTCTCCTGAAGGGGTTGAATTCATTGAGAGACTTCCATCACTTTACTTTGCAACATGTGTACCTATTGTTGGGTGGTGCGTTGTTCTGGAAATCACTTCATTCTTTCGACTAGGGTCAAGGCCTTCAGCTGCACCTGTAGCGTATCTGCATGTTGCTTGGCGTCTTGGAGCTGCGTTTCTAATGTTTGAAATTTTAGGTTCTTTTTGAGGTTCTCATAAGTATGTACGCTTCTAGCGCTCATCTTCTTACATTCCAAATCCAAGGTTTTTAACCTGTCAACTACGCTACGGGCAGTTGCCTCTCTTACATCTCTTACTTCTTGGGGAGTCTCGGGTACGGTACAAAGTTCCAGATCTCCGATGCACTATTGAAGTTGTTGGATTACTTCTTCAAGTTGTGTCACCTACTAAGGGACACGTTCTTCAATCTTCACTTCAATGATCATCACAGAGAGAAGATCTTTGTGAACTCGTTCCTGCACGTCAAGTTGCTCTACTAGCAATTGGTCCTTGCTCTGCTGTAACTGTGCTTTCTCCTCCTCCCACTTTGCTTGTAATGAAAGTTGTTCATATTTTTCCTTCCTCTGTTGTACTATAAGTGTGCTCTGTACTTGTGCCAAAGCCTAGGTGTCTTGTGTTGTTTCTTCTTGAGCTCGTCGAAGGTGAGCTTCGACTTTCTCAACGATCTGGTGTAATTGAGTGGGATCATCACATGTTCCTGTTATTCCTGTCGTCAAGGGTGTAGTAGAAATGGCTTGGTTGGGCTGGAGTGTCTGCTGCGCTTATTGAAGTTCACCCTTGATTCGTCTGAATATCTCATCCTTCTTCACTTCTTGCCTTTCTACGATCTCTAGTGAGGCATCATTCAACGCGGCGATCAAGAAGTCGAAGTCGTCCTGTGTGAGGATAGTCTTAAACATAGTCTGGGTGGCCTTAGTTTTATTCCAAGATGAGGGCTTTGGTGGGGTGACCTTCCTTTTCTTAGAGGGCTCCTCCTCCTCTCTAGGAGGACTAACCTCGCCTTTGTTTTGCTCAACCTTCGTGCCACCTAGTTCTTCACCATCACCTCCCTACGTAGGTGAGAGTGAAGTAGTATTCGTGGATGTGATATGGATGTCTTGAACTTCATCATCCTTCTTAGTCTTTCTCGGTCCAGGTGTATCTAGTATGGCTTCAAGGATTTCCACGTCGGATATTTCTGTGAGGTCTGCTGGAATAAGGAGGTTCGTCGACCATTCCTTGGTAATCTTCTCCAAGTCTTCATCTGTCAGCTTGTAGTACGACTGGAGTTGTTGTTTTTGCTCATCAGCGCACGTTGTGATATAGGTGAAGTGGCGATTCGCGTTGAATTTGATCAAAGGTCGAAACCTATGAAGTGTGTTTGGTGTGAGGTGCGGTGTAGACTGGATGGCATTCTTTACTTGGTTGTAATAAGCATGGAAGATGGCATTGTACTGCCACTGCTTGTTCATGTCGCTGGAGTACCACAGCATACAGAACTTTGCGACCAGTGGTTCAAAGGGTTCGACCTCCAGAAAAGTGGCACCTTATGGTATCTCCCAGGCGATGAAAGCGATGAGTATGAGCAACCAACTAAAGTGGAACTCATACCCCTAGTATTTCACTTCCCTGCAATCAATCTCTAGTTGATTTACCAGGTACTTTTCCCAGTTCATTTGTAGTCCCTCTGCGCACTTCCCTGCGAGGTAAACCACAAATCCAGTCACCTATGTGGGTCTATTATTACAGACTACTTTCCTGTGATCATCTGGAAACCAAGGCGCACTGTTTCATTCTCGATGGAGGATACCTTGTAGCCTCGCGTGACCTTCTCTACATCGTCGTATGTGTCTTTTATTCATTGGGTGAGAGCATGATCTGTGGTCTTCCATAGGTAAAATTCTTGCGGGTTAGAGCCCTGCATGCTTAGCCCTGTGATCCAATTGATCAGAATTGGATCCACCGTGATGCAGTGATCCAACCATAGGTATCCTCCATGGTAGTAGGACAGCAACAATCTGACGCATGCATTTACTTCTTGATGCCTCCCAAAATGAGGAATCTTCATTACATTGAGGAGGTTCAACTACGCGAGGTTATGGGTCCATTGTTGAGTTTCAATCTTCGGGTTCCTCCCTATTGTGATAGTTAGGTACTTGTGTGGGGCTAGCATACTGTAAACCTTGTGATCTCTAAGGTT
Source organism: Picea engelmannii (assembly GCA_009831015.1). Classification (NCBI taxonomy): domain Eukaryota; kingdom Viridiplantae; phylum Streptophyta; class Pinopsida; order Pinales; family Pinaceae; genus Picea; species Picea engelmannii. The sequence goes on from ML828826.1 coordinate 11,412, forward strand.
AAAATCACTGAATTTCAGCGTGGTGAGCTTATCCTGGTCAACACGAACTGCGCACACTCATTTCGGGAGGTACGCAGTGACCAAAGCATAGTCAAAGTATATGGGTACAGTGTCTCGATTCGTTGTGATGCTTAGTGGTGGGATATATCTAGGAAAGATACTTGGGATCATCTTCATAGTGGTGAAGTCGTTTCCAATCTTAGATCATCTTTTCGAAGGCGATCGGGATGGTCCTGCTCGAGCAGTGGAGGGGGAAGCTGGAAATGCTCCTGAGGGTGATGCCTGGACACCTATAGACACTCCTTGCTCTGACGTGACTCTCTCATTCATTAAGTCAATTAGAACTTCTTCAACTATTTTCTCAGCAGTGATGAGCTCGTCCGACATACAAGCTTGGGTCAGCTAGCTCGAGTGTGAAAGGAATTCAGGGACTATATGGAATAGTATGGAAACAACATAATGATCTCAGGGTGAGTTAATCTCAGGTTTTGTGCTCAAATTCTCATTTAGAAAAAAGTATTCTCGGTGTGTGGTACGATGGACTAAGTAGGGAAACTTAGCAACAATCTTCTTGCAACGGGTATGATCCTTTATTAACTCATGTTCGATCTGTTATGGTGCTTTTTAATGGTTGGATGATGAACCTTTATTGATTTCTTCTCATTCGGAGCAGAAGTCGAATGTATATATCGTCCCCAATGGCTATATTGCTTCACCATGGTGAAGTACTCTATGTCGTTGTTCTGATATCTCGACGAAGCTCGAATTCTGCAATGTTTCTTTTTGCGAAGTATCCTCTAGAACTTCATGTGACCTTGCAGTATTAGCCTTTTTCTTTCTTAACTTTCTAGCCTTCTTCCCAGTGAGCTTCATCTCATTAATGCTTTTACCATTCTGGTGCTTATCCTCTGTGGTCTTATTTTCTTTGTGTTGTTGAAATTCTTTTCTAGGGTTCCTGGGTAATACTTCTTCTGTATCAAAAATAGGTAACTCAATCTTCTGCGGATCCTCTAGCATTCTCCTAACCTCAACATCAGGGTTGATAGGATTAAATATCTGTGATCGACTCTTCTATTCTTCAATCAAGTGTGTGATCCTTCTAGTCATAAAGTCTTTTAACTCTTGCTTATTCTGTTTCAAAACTTCTTCTTCCTCTTTTCGTCAGGCTTCTTCTCTATCAATCCAGGGTTTTCCTATGAGCATGGTAAATGGGGTGTTATCTTCAACAAAATTAATAATCTCAAAGTCTTACTCTGTCAAAGTTCCATTGACAGTCATAGTTACCCGGGCGAGCCTTCCACAAAGGTTTACTAACTTTCCTCTGAATAAACTTGTTCCTCCTAGGGAAGGGATCATGGCAAGCTTTCCTATAGCTTCCCAAGTTCTTTCTGGCATAATTTTCACTTGTGTTTCTTTGTCAAGAATACAGTCAATGTCGAGGTCCCCTATTCTTGCTTTGACTTGCTCCTTGTCTTTGAAGATCTTTGGTACTTGGAAATATTTATGTTCCTTCAGGGTTTCTTTTATCCGTATTAATATTTTCTCTTATTCTTGTTGGGTTTCTTCTATAATGTTAGTTTCTTGGTCTCCTTCATGGTTTTCTTGCTCCATATTCATATTTTCAAGTCTAGCAATCATTCTAGGGCAATCCAGTACTTCATGTTCCATAGCCTTACAACAAAGGCAACTAGGTTTTCTCCCAGGGCATTCCTTAGCAAGATGTCTCAGTCTTCTGCAGCTGTAACAGAGGGTTAATCCTCTATTTCTCTTAAATGATCACCAACTTCTTCTGTTCTATGTTCTAGGATTATGGTAACTAGCCTGCAAAAAATTATTTCTAGGATCCTACATCCACTTGTTAGTCCAGACATTCTTTCTATGCATAGGTATAACATATATATCATTATACTTATGAGATCTATTCATATCAAACTTTATTTCATCTATTAATGCCCTAGTTTTCAATCTAGGAAATAATCTATCAAATTTACCTAGATCCATGCTCTAGAAACAAAAAAATTCACTTATCTTACTTATACAAAGCACAAAGCTTCCAGATCTAAGAACTTTTGACTATTCTTACCTTTATTAGAGCACAGGGCTTACAAGTCTTACCTCTTTTCTGCAGATCTGACTTCTTTCTTTCAGAAATTTCCACTTTTACTTTTCTTAGAGTGCAGAACGTTCATATGTCGCTTCTTTTCTTCGAATATGATCTTCCTTTCTTCATATTTGACCTTATTCCTGGCACAAAGATTCATAGTTCAAGTAAAAAGTTGCGCACTAGGTCAACATACCTACGCACAGAGCTTCCTTTTGCACAAATTTTCTTCTTCCTTAGTTCCTAGCAATCACAGTTTCAGTCCTGGCAACGAAACGATTTGTTGGCACAAGGGCAAACCCAGGGTTCAACGCTCAAGAGCACACCAACAAAACCCTAACTATTGGCCCTTTCAGCAACACCTGCAATGCAGATGAAGTCTCACGCGAGGTAGAGGTAGGGGTGGTTACAGGACTCAAATGTCTACAACCTTAGCTGGGACACCGATCTGTGATTATATTTCTTAGCAATTACCTAGTGTAGATTATCCATCAATATTCAACCCTTAAGATACTTCACAGATGGAAAAGAGCATCACAGTAAGTACTTATATTTAAGATGATTCATCACTTAGCCACATACATATAGATTAGATTCAACAGATCAAGCACTAAGCAATTTATATATCAGATCTAACATTAATTTGTATCTCATAAGCACAAAGAATAACTATATTGATCTAAACACATCAAGGCATTTAGCATCATATCGAAGCACATAGCACAACACACAGATTTATCTTGGTTCACCCCCACCCTGGGGATACATCCAAAAAGTCTTATTCTTTATTATCTCGGTCAAGTAGTTACAGCACAGAGCTCCAATAATTCTTACTTCGCACAGGACAAAAGATCTGTGCAACTTGCTAGATCCTTCTTCCTTGCACCTCAGCACTAAACTACAACATCTTGCATTGAGCTCTGCAAGCTTCTTACAATCATGCATAGAGAACTTAAAATATGCAGCAGATCACACAGATCCAGTTACTAGCACTAATCCACCAACTATACATCACATAGATGTACTACTACTATCCTCCTATTGTCTAAGTATCTATTTATAGATTAAAAAAATGGACCTAAGCATGGGTAAACCCATGGGCCGACATCCCTTTCTCATTACATTAACCCAAAACCCTAAACGGTCCCCAAAAGTGGTTCGAGATCCCATGATCTCTGCTTCGCTTGGCGCTCCCTCTTTGACAGGCTGTCAAAGTCCAAAAATGGTCAAATATGACCAAGTGTTCCTCAAAACTTGGTCGAGGGCCAACAAGTATTCTCTCTTTGACTTATCCCAAACTATGTGGATCTTTGCCACATGCCCTATTGATCCAATGGTCCAGAGTTACTTCATGCCATGCAACTTCACAAAGATCTTTTGTTTGCCCCTGGCAAACCTTCTGAAGTTCCTACTCCCGAACTTCTCGATATTCTTCCACCTGTCTCTCCCAACGATGGATGATTTCATGACCTTCTAGACTTCGGCAAGTCCTCCACCCCTTTTCACACTTAGCATAAATTCTTTCCTCTGAGACTTAGGTTGTTCTCGAAATCTTTATGCACTCCTTGTAAAACTCTATGCAGACTCTTCTGTGACTTTACTCATCTTGAAACCCTTCAAATTTCAGCATTCCTCTGTGAAATTCCTCATGCCCTCTTGGCAACTTCTCTCCTTTCCTCATGAGCTTGTAAGATGGACTTACAGTCTCCTCGGTACACTCCTTGCACTTGACTCCATTCTTCGACGACTTCTCCAATAGCCTTATGGAAAGGTTTAAGGCATCTCCTTTCCTTTTTCGATGCACTCTTGCAAAGCCTTCCTTCCTCAGAATGTTCAGTAATTCTGGGATTCTCTTAAGGGTTCCAACACTTCCAACCGTGTTGTCCTTGTGCATGCTCACACTAGCTCGGTTCCCTCCTGGTAGATTGTTTCAGAGTATTCAGTAACTCTATGTTGTGCTTTCTCCCACACAATATTTCTTCCAAGGTACTTAACCACCTCGAAATTTCTACCTGAGTCTGTGAATTAACCTAGTATTCCCTCCTGGAAATCTCTCTTTTGAAACCATTGAGTTCAGACATGCTCTTCTTGCATCGTCTTATATAGTTTCCACCATCTGCCATGCACTCCTTGCACTTAGCCTAAAGAACTAGACTTAACTCAACACACTCGTGGATAGAATACTATATCTCTATCCCTGCAGACGATTTCTATCATTCATCTACAAATCAAATGCATGTAAAAGACATTCATAACACAACATCCATTACACAGAAATTTAAAACAGGAAAACTATCATTTTCTATTAATGGTGGAATGTCAAATTACAATAGTGGAGTCCAAGCTACAACTAAGTCCTGGCTCTCTATATTTCTCCCCCTATGGATTTTCCTACAACCTACTTCCAACTAACATTTTTTGGAAACAATACAAATATTTATACAAGAGGGTCTTGACGATCTTCCCTCGCAAGCTAAACTAGTGGTGTCAAATCACCATTCAAAATGTCTATCGAAAGGGAAAATTACTATGATGGAAATTTTCTCTAAATTGGATGTAGATCCCTTTTGTTGTCAACCACTTAATGGTGACATTATCTCCATATTGTGTGAAATCAAAACTTGTCTCTTCTATCTTTTCCTCATTAATGCTTGGATCATGCCTTGGATTCTTGAGACAAAATGAGAGGGTGGTATCTCTCCTTCCTTGGATGCACACCATGCGTGTAATTCAATTGGTGTGTGCTGAGGTGGAGCGATGCTTCTGCATCATACTCCACGGCTACGAAAATCATGAGCTCCTCCTCATGATATTTCCATGTGGTTGAAATCCTCCTGGATCCCAAACTATTTCTTGGAGCTATCTCTCGGCTCCTCTACTTCACTACCTTTGCTTCTGCATCATCCTCGTTGCTTGTGTAGGTTCCTTTATGTCCATCTTCCTTGTGTTGATCAATTATGTTGCTGACCTTGACATCAGCTTCCTGATCTCCTTAATCACCTCATCGAGTTGTTTCCTCAACTGGCTTCCCCATTGCATACTAGCTTGCTGCACTTCTCCCTTGCCTCTGGGTAAATCACATTGATTCCCCATGTTATCTTCTTAATCTCTTGTGGCTCTAACTTGCCACTCTGTTGCAACCTCCAATTTTGTAGTCTCCTCATCACTGGGCTTCTGCTCAGCTATTCCTTCTAACAAATCGACTCCTGTCAGTCCTCCGGTTGGTTCCACTCCAGCTTCCTCCAGCTGTTTCCTATGCTGGTATGATCCCCCATCTGCTTCCAACTTAGCCTATTGGATGTGCATGTTTTGCACTATCACCCTTCTCTCTAGGGATTCCAATTCATCACACAGATCAGCAAATTCTATGTTTTTTGCTTCCTCTTCTATTGTAGACTTTAGTGCGGAAACCATCTCCTGTTCATCTTCCTGGCTGAAAATGTCGAGAAATTTTGTTGAATTCTCTTCTCCTTTTGTTGGGGAAAACATCAGTGTCTGCTCCTTCTCCTCCTTTTTGACAGTCTCTTCTATTTTTCTTTCTGTTGTTGCTCCTGGAATGCATGATCTGGTCGCAACTGGGCTGCTTAGCAGGAATATCTCAATTCCCCCAATGATGAGTGTTGGAGCCGCCTTTGTTTTTTAGCCCGTCTTGAATTTCATGTCTTAATGTTCGAAATCTAAAGATGGTTTTTGTATTTTCCTTCTGTGGTTTCGAAATCTCTAAAGTCTTATCACGTGAGTGGCGATAGTTATCATACTCTCAAGGCGAGTTCTACTTTTTGTCAAATATTTTTCCCCCTTTGTTTTACCTCAGGATTTCATATGTCGGATGTTATAGATCACATAGTTCACAAGTCCCAAACAAAGAAACAACAAAATAGTTTTAAATTTTTACCCAGGTCAGTAACGAGAGTAAAATTTCCCTAAATTACGGTTAAGCATCATTGGGGTTTCGCATATCGACGTTTACTAAATGCAAAAGTCTTAATGTCGTAACCCCGATAGTCGAAACCACGAATTTCTTTTTTTATTAACCCACGTTATGGTTAAAGGTAAAAGCTTAGCCGTGGTTAAGTTCTGTCGAAAATTCGTAACTCGGTGTATTTTCTTTTAAAAAACTACACTGTCAAAACTCTGAGTCGCGAAGTCGCAATAAAGATATGAACATAATTAATTAAACACTTAATCTGATTTTATCCTCCCTTTTAATTAAAACATATCATCATGATCTCGCGGTTTCGCAACTTGGCATACAAACTGTTACAGGTATGAACTAACTGANTAGTGTAGATTATTAACTATTTCTTTTCTTCTTAACTTTGAATCATTAATCTTAGTGGCAGTGAGTCTTTACTGTGAAATTCAGAGTTATAAACACAAAGCAGATAACATAAAGAATAGCAATCACACACATCATTCACTCACAAGTATGAGACACAAATTTTTCAAGAGGAAACCCAACCAGGGAAAAAACCTCATCTTCTTAAGATGTTAAGAAAGCTCCAACTGTGTTACATCTCATCTTTTACGAGCACCAACTCATAGAGGCTACAACCTCTGATTGCCAGCACAAACTGGCTAAGAGCACCAACTCCCACAGAATCCCAACACCCACTGGGTGGAAGCACCGACTTCCTCTTTACTTCAGCACCAACTGAGTGAAGGCACCAACCTTCAGATTCTACAAGCACCCACTTGCAGAGAGAGAGACATACGTCTCCCTAGCACCACCCTACCACCCTTATTTGCCAAAATAAATATTGCTCAAATC
>ML828826.1:26358-55170 GCA_009831015.1 Picea engelmannii
AATCACACACAGCATTCACTCACAAGTATGAGACACAAATTTTTCAAGAGGAAACCCAACCAGGGAAAAAACCTCGTCTTCTTAAGATGTTAAGCAAGCTCCAACTGCGTTACATCTCATCTTTTATGAGCACCAACTCATAGGGGCTACAACCTCTGATTGCCAGCACCAACTGGCTGAGAGCACCAACTCCCACAGAATCCCAGCACCCATTGGGTGGAAGCACCGACTTCCTCTTTACTTCAGCACCAACTGAGTGAAGGCACCAACCTTCGGATTCTACAAGCACCCACTTGCAGAGAGAGAGACATATGTCTCCCTAGCACCACCCTACCACCCTTATTTGCCAAAATAAATATTGCTCAAATCAAATTGTTCATTCTGATATAGCTTGCTTACCCTTTCTGTTGATCTACTCTGCATTCTTCACCGTCTCTGATATGTTGCTCTACTTCACTGTCCTCTGTAGCCCATTCTCAGCTTCTTTGCCTGTCACGCAGATACTCCTCTCCCTTTTCTCACCTTCAGAGCTCTCTCGCTCTCTCAATTCAACCACACTTCCATCTCTGTTCCAGCGCATTATATTGACTCCCCACATGCATAGGTTTTTCTTTCCTTTCTCAACTCCAACTGCAGTTTCCCTTTCTTTCATTCTTTCTTCTGCTTTTCGTATGCCAGCATTCTCCCTGATTTTCTGAACTGGCTCTTTGCATGCCTCCTCTATGCATGCCACATCATGCAACGCTGTGTTCTTCCTGTCTTAACTCCCAGTCTAATTTTAGACTGAAAGTCCTTCCACCGTCTAGAGTGATTAGAGAAACCCAGCTGGAAAAAACGTCCAGACTTGTCAAAGCAGATGAAGGACCCCCACAAAAACCATGGATTTAGCAATGTTAAGCTCCGTTGATTGTGCATTATAGCCATTTGATGCTGGCCACCCCAATCGCGTTGTGAATGGCATCATTCGTGTTTTTCTTAAAGAAAATGATTGGTAATTGCTGCTGCTAGACATGGTCGTGGCTAAGGCGTGTGTTTTTATCAGCAAAGATCCCCATGGGCAAAGGCTGAACTGGAATGCCAAATGGGTCGCATCTATCTTCGCCATTGCCTCTATTTTTGTTTCAATGGGGGTGCTTGAATCGATTTGAGATTTCCTTCAAACGTTTCAAAATGGGTTTATTGCTCAAATGGGTTTATTCCCTCTTTTTCCTTGAAACATTTCAAATGGGTTTATTCCCTCCTTTTTCTTAACGCAATGGGCACTTGGATAACCTATCGTAATGGGGGCTCCTCTTGAAGAACAATTTGTTGAGTGGAACCCAATCTAAACGTCCCCACTTGGATATTGCTCTGTCATCATCTAGCTTCTTCTGCCAGTTCTCTTATGCGTGCTCCATAACCAACCGATTGCCATCAATGACAACCTTGACAATCTGCGTCATCTCTGCTGTAGCCATATTTCCAACAAAAACTTCCTGGAAGCTATACCTTCGAAGCTCCAAGTCGCGAAATTGTGATATAAATAATCACATAATTAATTAAGCACCTAATCACAATTACGTTTTTATTAACCAAAGTCAATCATCGCAATTTCGGGTGTTAGAGGTTCAAAGGGTTAAAGCAAAGATTCTCGATGCAACAAGTACCGAAAGATTAATTAACTTTGGTAAAACCTGATTAATTGATCTAAGACAATATTTCCCGTGATTTGATGCATGCACAGTTTATGAGGCAGTCTTAATTCTTCCTTATGCCAACTGACATTTTGAACCGCCAAAATTTATGGCATTAATTAGAAACAAGGTGAATCAACAAGTAAAGATTGGGTTTTTATTGCTAAATTTATATTTAAGCATGATTTGACCGATCTGTTCTTAAAAAGTACCAAGTTTTCGAATATATAGAGTTTTTATTCATTATAACAAATTCATTTCTATATTACACAGAGCACACTTTTCTCAGCGAACTAATTTCTGTATGTATACATATTTTTATCGCAGAAGAGCTAAAGCAAGATCTCTCGTCATGGCCCCGCGAAAAGAATCTAAAGCCAACGTTGAGGTTTTGGGACAAGGTTCAGACAACATCGCTGATACTTCACCTCGAAGTGTCGACTCTGTCCCGAACTGGTCGTTTTTTTCTGATGTTCTACAGGCCGAATTAGTGTATTATTCTGATGATTCCAGTGACAATGAAAAAGACGACATAACCACCAAATATAAGATCGTCATCCAATTTGGAATGCATAAAGTAGCGGCCAGGCCACGACTGCTCCCTTACTATGATATGGTTCAGTGGGCATTAGACCATGTGGACATACCAACCAGAACCATCATCAATGAGCAGAAGGTCACCATCGAGACTTTCAAATCCGAACAACTGCAAGCTATGTACAAGTTGCCTACCATGTCAGACCTTACATATGATGCCGAATTCATGGAGAAGTTCAAACAGAAGGAATGTGTGCAGTATGAAAAAACTATGTCCAGCTTAATCAGAGATTGGGTTTCACACCCTGCGAAGTTTAGGGCAGACAGTAATGTTATATATTCAATAGCTTCCTTGGAACCACAGTTCAAGTATATAGCTATGATGACCTGCAGATTATATGGGAGAGAGGACACCTCACATTTATTTCTTCAATGGGTGCCTCTAATACATCAAGTCACTGAAGGTTGTTCCTTCGACTGGATGAAAATGTTGTCTGATAGCTTGACCAGTCGAGTTACAGAGTATCAGGCGCAGAAAGAGAGCGGAAATATTTCTTCATTTTTTATGTCCGTATACATTATGGACATCGTGTTCTTTCTAACACCCTTTCCCTTAATGAGCTAGAGTTGGACTCCATCAGAGGCCAAGCCCATCCACGTCTATCATTCAAAATTCTGGGAAAACAAAGCGGCAGATTTCGTATATGAAATCTTTAACTGGGTAATGGTACCGCTGCATGTCACTATTTTCGGCCACCCGCCACACATGATCTCGGATGGTATTGTGATGAATTTGAGCATTATAGCTGACTGGTATGTAGAATCCAAATCCTCATATCTCACAGTTTTCGGGGCTTCTGTTCCCCCACATGCATTACCATTATTCATACCCGACAAGCTGGCTTGTCGTGAGGTTGCTAGACAAATAGTAATCGGAGGCATAAGCAAGGAGCTTAAGGGATATTCAAAGAAGGTATGGCCACATTTTCCTGTTCATTTAAATTCATATTCTTTGTTATATTTCAGGCATGCTAAATCTGAGGCAGCAGCCCTGGAAGACCTAAAATTGGTTCTTATTGAATTCAAGAAGAACGATCCGCAAAGGGTCGTAAGTAATCATTTGGCCAGTTGCGGACTTAAGAGGTTCGAACATGAAAATTCACCCTCGGATGAAATTTTTCGAGGTGCAAGATATTATGCCGATATTTTAGCTTGGATACAAACCCTGGCACCTGAAGAGAGGGCCGATGTTCTGAAATTCCAAGAACATTGACGCAGTTTTCTTCCCGCAGTATTGCGGGGTGAGAATCTGAGTACAACGGAGGTGAAACAAAAAGATGTTGTAGGATCCAAAGATGTGACACCCAGTCAAGAAAAACACCAGGACGGGGAAGAGAAAACTAAGAGTCTGAAAGCAGAGATAAAGACTCCCGACCCGTCGAAAAAGAAGACTCTGGTTACTACTCCGGGGCAACCAGCTAAGCAAATCATAGATCCCATCGCATCCATTACTCCCTTGCAGTCATCTCAAGGAAACATTAATGCAGGGTGGATTTTAAATGAATAATTGAGACCTATAAGGATGGAAGAGCTCCCTCCAAATGAGTTCTTCTTTGATAAGAAGAGAAAGGTTGTGGTAAATAGAGAATTCTATCAGGAAGGGGAATTGACAGCCAAGAAATACAAAGTATTGACTGATGGGAAAGACAAGAAGAATGAACATTTCACGACAGAAATAGCCAGGACATTAGGGGCATATGCCACAGCGAATCAATTTTCAGTCAGGGTTTTGAAAAACCAGTTGAAACGAAAAAATTGCCTCATCAAAACCCTAGAAGCCAAAACAGCCACAGCAGAGGAGGCTGCCAAGGACCAGGCGAGTGTAGGGATAGAACAAGCAAGCTTGACCGATAAAAGTGAGATAGAGTTTCTTAAGACTAAGCTCGAACAAGAATAACTGGTGGTTCAGAATGGCCAGATACAAGCGGGCCAGCAAAAAGACTTGATCGAACAGCTACAGGCTAGAGTGGAAATCGTCGAAAGTAAAGTTATAAATATCAGGATGTTCCAATCCTAGGCGATGGAGATTCAGAGCAAAGTTTCTACGACCCAGCGAAATTTACTCGCCAAGGTAGAAGTGATTCGGGACAACTGCTTACTTGTTAATCAAGTTTTGGAAAATTTATCTGTCAGAGAAAGAGAAGCTGGAGAAACTTGGGTCGCTTTTCAAGAGGCTATAATAGCTACAAACAACAGGGAATCGGGAAGTACTCCCAGGTTTTCCATTTCAGAGTAGACCAAAGGAAATATTTTATTAAAAGAATGGGAGCACAATATCTCAGAAGGTAAGTTGCAAGCCAAGAGGGTAACAAAATCTTTAGAAGAGGCTTTTGGTTCTATAGATGGTAATATGTTAGGCATTGATAGCGAAGGTAATGCCGAAGCATTGAGTCAAATGAATATAGAAAAAATCTCAATTGACTTAAATGAAAAAGAGGAAAGAGATTCGGTCGAGATCTCACAAGTGACTATGGCAGACATAGTTCAAATAGATAAATGTATGATTAAACCAAGTGTGAAATTGTGCGCTATCGACATCATAGATAGACAGATGGAAGAAAGGTTACCGAAATTAGCTTGAGATTGTTACTCTTTTGATGCCAATTGTCAAGCAGAACTGTCAAGGCTGATATCTCGGCTGGTGGAAAAATGTGTCACTTGTACCGAGCATGCACGAGGACAAGATTTTGGCACCAAATAAAGACAGAGATGAAGAAATGGAACGATTGCTCTCGTCCTTATCATAACTAAAAATTTTGCAACGATTGAGATTCCATCTTATGTAAAACTGTATAAATATACCATAGAAAGAAAGAACCAGGGTTGGACCTTTTTGTGTCGATTGTAATAGAGGTTTTCCATTTTGAGAGTTAATATAAAGCAAATCCAAAGATTCTCAATTCTGTCACGACTGTGTTATGAGTTTGTTTCCTTTTATCTCATATTTATTTTCATTTCTATTTGTATCTGATGAATGCTTCGCTATAATTTAGTACAACCTCTACTATAGTGAATGAATTTTTGTTTTCTATATTTTTTACTGTTTTTCCTCTGTACCAGCTATCAGCAGGTATAAGACCAGTCAACACTTTCAAAATTCTATATATATTTTATGCTTCATCGGGTTATTTCTTTACATTTTTCTTCTTTTGTTTATATGTGAGATTCTCCCTTGATAGGAGCCTTACTCAATAGATAGCTTAATGTTTTCTCCCACCTCATACATTTTTATTAAAGTATAACTCAGTTACAGGAAAGGGCATTTTGTTTGCACCCCTTTTTCACTCCTAAAACCGTAAACTCTCTTTTATACGACCAAAATTGAGACAGCACTTAAATTCCCCTTGAGTATTTATTATCTTTATGTTTCTCCATGACTGTCCCTGTAACAAGACAGCCTAATATAGAACCCAGACTATCAGATCAAACACATATTGCCTTAAACCTTTTTGATACTATTCTTAAAATAGCCACTACCCGAGTTGAACTCGAACGTTCATGGGCAACGATTTAACGGGATATAAACATCCAAGAATAGTTGGAAGCTAGACAACGCCAACACATAAATCATCCCTAGTTTCCCTTGCCGAAGGTTGACATTTCTTCCTTCTCTACCCTTTACTCACTTTCGGATGCCTAGACACTATACTTCTAAGCCTTAAGTACAGACTCTAGAACAACATCTTTTTGGCGCCGTTATTGGGGACCGAAGTTAGGAAATCTTTTCCCTAGGAAAACGACATTTATTTTGTTGAAAGTGACACCCTTTGATAGTGAACAAAGAGTGCACACCTTTTAAAGGATTTCCAATCTTTCACTTGGTGACTCCACAATTAATAAGTTGGCATCCGGATGAAGGAATACCAGGCAAAACCCAGATGGTAAACAGACCACACTCATTACCGACCCTGAGAAAATTTTAAAGATGAGAGGATCTCTTAAGACGACCCCTGTAGTCTATCAGCCTAAATACCCGCAACTGAAGACCAAAATTTCTTATGAACCTTTGACTTCACGCAGCCCTCTCTTCGACACTAAGGATATAACATCGAATTAATCCAAAGTTAGAAGAGAAACTTGTCCGATAACCCCTGCAGAACATAAAGGAAAAAGTCCTACAAAAAATTTATCTATTGTCGATATATCATTGACTCTTCAGTTGAATTTCGCGACCTCACATGGTCTCGAAGAATATCTCACACATCCAGCTTCCACACCCTTTGGTTCCCCTGACTACGTCTCTTGAAAGTCCGAAGAGCCAATCCCTCGCATCCCTTACCAGTTTTCCTCGGATTTTTCACCCCGCCAAGAAAGTAAAGATTCACTTTTAATCTTCCAAAACCCCGTTTACAACTTTCCACTAATAACGATGGCAGTCGCCGGAGGAGGAGGTAGAGGAGTTATAGTAGGAGGAGGTGGAGGAGCTCCTGGAGGAGGAGTTGGAGGCCAAGGGCTTGCCCCCCCTCCCAAAGTGTTTGCTAAATTTGCAGCAAGATACACTCCCTTGGTATTGCTTGTTCCTCTGCACGACCTTCCAGAAAATTATATAAAAAAATTGTCGAAATTCACTAGGGAAGGAGATCTGACCGTAGCCGAACACATAAATTTCTTTGATCAATTCGTAGACATCCTAGGTATCGAACATGAGGACGTGTATTCGAGGCTTCTTGTCCAAACCTTTGAAGGTCATGTCCGAACTTGGTTTTGGAGTCTACCTGCAGGATCTATCTTGTCTTATGACGCCTTGGAAGATGCTTTCCTTAGATAATGGGGAGAAAGAAAGGACCACCTATATTATTTAACCGAGTTTGGGTCTTTAAGAAAAAATATTTCAGAAACATTTATGGAGTTTATTCAAAGATTCAACAAGTTGCATAAAAAAATCCCAGCCGAGGTTAAATCGTCCCAACCCGCGGCCAAAGTAACTTTCGCGGGGGATTTCGAACCAAATTTTGTACTCCTTTTGCGAGAAAGAAGGGGAGCCACTATAAACCGAATGCAAGATGATGTTGTAGAAATTGATTCAAATATGATGGCCTCTGGAAAGCTTAAATATAAAGTAGAAACGAGAAACCAAGAAACTAAACGCTTTAGAGAACAAGCAGGGCCGTCAGGGTCTAATAGATACACAGATGACAAAGTAGATGATATGGCCAGGGTAATTAAGGAACTGTCTAATAAAATATACAGAATGGAGCTAGAATAGGCCAAAGTTTATTCTTTCTCCAAAAAGGATTTCAAGAGGAACCCCAACCCCCCGAACCAGCAAAGACAGATAAAAAACGAAGATCAAAAAATACAAGCTCCCCTAAAGAACGAAAATTTTATAGGAGCAAATGATCTCCAAGATTTCGGAGATTCGGATAATGATGTCACTAACTTCGGTGATGACTGCACACAACCATATCTAACTAGAGAATATTATGAAAAATCTTTAAACACTCAACAATCGTCGGTTAAGGGTGAAGAAAGAGATCATACTAACGTTTATGGCTCTCAACAAGAAACCGAAATGATAATGGTCAAGGTCCAACCTAAGCATAACTTGAGATCTAAGAGTAAGCCCATTTCAACTACTCAACCTAAGAAAATTCTCCCAAGAGGTCAAACTTATGAGCCTACTCCAGAAGAAACCCTATTACCTAATAGCAAAGCAAAAGTAGTAGGCACACAAGAGTCCGAAGTGGGAAAAGTTGAGACCCAAGCACAAGGAACCAAAACAACTAATAAAATTATGCCTTCAACCAAGACCATGAGTAATAAAGCAGTCCAGATGAATAAGTTGGAAAGGAAGGATTCGAAAGTCACAACTAGAGAAACAGATAAGGTGAGCGGAGTTTTCAGTTTCGAAAACGAGATAAATAAAATTAAGATACCAATTCCTCTGGTAGAATTAGCAAAAAACCCAGTTTATCGAAAGCAGATTACCAAAGTGATAGGTGTCTCAGAGCTAGAAATCCAGTCTGACATTTTAAACCTGGAAAATAATAAACCCAACATCACCTTTGTTCCACATTTTGAAGGGGCCAAAGACATTGTTGCTCCCTTTTATATCACCTTAAATGTATACGATCAACTGCTACATAATTGCATGCTAGACTCCAGAGCCTCCCATAATGTGATTCCTAAAATTATTATGGATAAATTGGGTCTCCAAATCACCAGAACTTACGGAGATATTTAATCTTTTGACTCAAGAAGAGTTAAGTGTATGGGAATGATAAAGGATTTAGTAGTTACCCTGGCACAGGTCCCAGTTAAGAGTATTTTGATGGATGTGGTTATTGTTGATATTCCCCCCAAGTATGGCTTATTGTTGTTTAGGTCATGGGGAGCCAAGTTGGGGGGTTCTCTTCAACTGGATATGACGTTCGCCACAATTCCTTTGTTTGGTGGGAAATTTACTCGGTTGTACAGAGAGACGAGGTTAGCATATACAGTAAGCGACCCTCAAAATCCGAACAATTTCCCTATTTACATTGCAGATCAAGATTTAGGAAATTGTATCTTATCTTTTGATGAAGGTTTAGATGGTCGTCCAGAGGAAAATGATATAGAGTAGGAAGATTCAGGTTACATGACCGAGGATATGTGTAGCACTGGTATTTGGAAAATGTTATTTGACGGTGCTTCATCTTGTGAAGGGGCTGGTGCAGGATTTTTTTTAGTGGCTCCTGAAGGAAAGTTCGTTGTTCCTTTTTCTTACAGACTGCAATGGAATATAGATTATACTAACAATGTATGTGAATATGAAGCATTGGTCTTAGGATTAGAGGCTTCCAGGAAGCTAAAAATAAATAACCTAGAGGTATACAGAGATGCAGAGTTGATAGTCAAATAGATAAATTGACAGTACCAAGCCAAGCATCCCAGATTAAGATCATACAGAAATTGTGCCTGGGATCTGATGGAAAAAAATTTCTCATCTGTAAATGTCCACTTCATCCCACACGCAGAGAACTTACATGCTGATGCATTAGCTAAAGCAGCTTCAACTTTCACTCCTCCTACAACCTTTAAATTGAAGTATCACATAGAGATAAGACAGACCATCTATACCAGATAATATCTAGCACTGGCAAGTTTTTGAGGATGATGAAAAAATTAAGAAGTTTCTTGAAGCAGTAGGTGAATTTTCCAAAACTCATGTAGACCAAGAAAATCAAAATGACCAGATATGGATCATGCAAGAAGGGGAGGATCCTCAAGCTTTCCAAGACAAAATCGCAAATCATCGTATGTTGGTCCTAAAAAATAACTAGATTCCAAAGGGACTGATCCCTCTAGAAAGACTGTTTGATCAAAACGACATACCCGTAAAATCCACCTTACAGCCCCAACCCGAAGAGGTTGAGGACTGTGACATAGGAACCAAAGAAGAGTCCAGGATGGTTAAAATATCTAAGCTTCTCCCCCTTGAAATAAAGGACAAATATAAGGACCTACTTAGAAAATTTAAAGACGTTTTCGCCTGGTCCTATGATGAGTTAAGAATTTATGACACTACCATGATCGATCACAAGATACCTTTAAAACCTAGGGTCAAACCTTTTAGACAAAATATTAGGTAGATCAACCCTATCTTATTACATGTGGTCAAAAGAGAAGTGAAGAAACTTTTGGAGGCGAAAATTATAGTACCTCTGAGATATTCTGACTGAGTGGCGAATCTGGTCCCGGTCAAAAAAAGAGTGGAGAAATCAGATTGTGCGTGGATTTCAGAAATTTAAATAAGTCCTCTCTTAAAGAAAACTATCTGCTGCCTAAAATGGACCATGTGCTAGAAAGGGTAGTTGGGGCGAATAGAATATCTATGATTGACGGTTTCTCTGGATATAATCAAATTTCCATGAATGAACAAGATAAAGAAAAAACATCTTTTACTACTCCTTGGGGTACGTTCATGTATGATAAGATGCCTTTCAGTTTGATTAATGCAGGAGCCACGTTCCAACACGCTATGGACATCGCTTTCATCGGAGAGAGGGATAATTTCGTAGTCATCTATCTCGATGATTTAACATTCTTCTCCAAATCTGATGAAGAGCATCTGGTACATCTTAAACAAACATTCGAAAAATGACACAGGTTTGGTCTATCCTTAAACCCCAAGAAATCACACTTTGCCATGCAAGAGGGTAAATTAATGGGTCATATTGTATCTAAGGATGGAATTAAGATTGATCCTAAGAGAGTTGAAGCAATAGACACTATAAACATTCCCAGAAATGTAAAAGAAATTCAATCTTTCTTAGGAAAAAACAAATTTTTACGAAGATTTGTCCCAATTTTTGCTGAAATTGTAAAATTGATCACAGATATGCTGAAAAAGAACAACAAAGTAAAGTGGACAACAGAATCCAAAGCGTCGTTTTCACATATTAAGAAAGTAATAGCCGAGGCACCTGTATTGGCAAGTCTCGATTATCTGAAATACTTTCTTATTTTTTCATTTGCCTCCGAACACACGATTGTTGTGGTGCTCCTCCAAAAGAACGAAGAGGGTTTCGAACAGCCGATCGCCTTTTTCAGCAAGAGTCTTAGAGATGTAGAACTTAAATATGATATAATAGAAAAACAAGCGTACGCCATGGTAAAAGCATTGAAGGCATTTAGAACATATGTGTTGCACTCCAAGATCATTGCGTACGTACCAACCAATTTTGTGAAAGATATTTTGGTACAACCAGACAGTGACGAGAAAAGAGGACGATGGCTGGCCAAGATTCAAGAATTTGACCTGGAAATCAAACCTACTAAATTAATAAAAGGACAACGCTTGGCCAAACTTTTGGCTGAATCAAATTTCAGAGCTCTAGATATAAACTGCCTACAGGGATATGAGGAAAATATGAACATAAACAAGCTTGATGAACCAACAAGTGCAATTAAGATCGAGGAGAAGTTTGCATTATCAGAATGGTACAAAAACATAGTATCCTACCTATTGAATCTAAAATGCCCGAGGGAACTATCACCATCAAAATCCAGGACTTTAAAGCTTCATGCGATTAAGTATTGTATCGCCGAAAATCAACTATATTGGAAAGACTCACTCGGTTTCTTGTTAGTCTGCTTAGTCGAATCGGAAACAGAAAGGGTTATAAGTGAATTTCATGAAGGAGTTTGTGGAGGACATCACGCTTGGAGGGCCACAACTTACAAAATTCTAAGGGTTGGGTATTACTGGCCAAAACTCTTTTCAGACGTTAATGCCAAAGTCTGAGCCTGTAACCCTTGTCAGCTATTTGCAGGTAAACAGAAACTCTCGGCGCTACCTTTAGTTCCGGTCAAAACTGAAGCCCCTTTTCAACAATGGGAGCTATATTTCATAGGATAAATTAATCCGCATTCTAGCGCCCAACACAAGTGGATCTTAACTGCCATAGACTACTTTACTAAATGGGTGGAATTTATTCTGAGTAAGAGGGAAACTGACTCGGTGGTAATAGAGTTCTTAGAAGATAATATCCTGTCAAGATTTGGCTACCCCCGAAAGATAGTCATGGATAATGTTGAGGCTTTCAAATCTATGGCTATGATCAACTTCTGTCAAAAGTATAATATCATTCTTGGCCATTCTACAACGTACTACCCCCAAGGAAATGGACTAGCTAAGTCATCTAACAAGAGCCTGATCAATATAATTAAGAAAGTGTTGGATGAAAGAAAAAAGTCTTGGCATGTACATTTAAAGTATGCTTTATGGGTGAATCGCATAGGCACTAAAAAGTTTATCGGAATGTCTTCTTTTCAGATGGTATATGGGATAGATGCAGTGTTACCAATAAATTTAGCACTCCCCATGATGAAGTTGTGGCAAGATCAAAAAGAAGAACCTAATCATCTCACCAGGAGGATAAACCAACTAATCGAGGTTCAACAGCACAGGGTCGAAGTAGATGAAAAGATGCATAAGTATCAAGACGACATGAAGGCATTATTCAACCATAGGGAAAAGGACAGAGATTTCCTCCCAGGTGATTTAGTACTAAGGTGGGATGCAAGGAGGGAAGAAGCAGCGAAACATGGTAAATTCGATCACCTCTGGTATGGGCCATTCAGAGTCTTGGCTCTCGAAGGAAAAAATTATTTCCTACTGGAAAATCTAGACGGTGAAATCTTCAACGCCCCTGTCAATGGGCATTATCTGAAGCATTATATGACATAAACAGTTGCCCCCCCAAAAAAAGGGAGTTCATTTAATTTTAGATTTATATATTGATATATAGAATTTTTACTTGTGTATATATATTTTCCATTTCGTTTTTTTATGTTGATTTTCTTTGGCGAATTTTCGACAGCTTTCAGATAGCCCAGATAACCTTCGTATTTGCCTCTTATAGGATTCCAACTGCACACAAAACAAGCAGGAGAAGTAAACCAAAAGTTGGTGTCATAAATAAATCGGCTTAAACAGGTGATACCAAACGTTTTTGATATTGTGCAAAGAAAATGAAACGATAAGGTAAAGGTGAGATTTCCTAAAACACTTGTTCTGAAGGGCTATTAAAGAAAACCGAGGTAACCTCATTCAGACAACAACATCATCCGAACTAATAAATAACATAATGTTTCCTTGTTTAATCATTTACGAAAGAATAAGACAAATTAAATGAGTCACTCAAATTAAAGCAGTCAGTCAAAGTAAAGTGCCCCCGAAAAAGATTTACAAGAGTCAGTTTTGAATTTTTGACTTCTGTTTTTCAGTTCGTAAATCACTATCCGTCACCCTTTTCTATCTTCGGGTTTACCTTTTAAAAAGTCATCATCTTTCCGTTTCGCATACTTAGGGAGAAGAGATTTTTTTTCAACCTCGAGAGCTTCAAAGCAGATTATGGAAAGGAAGCGGGTCTTCACAACTCCTTGGTCCCTTGCTAAATGAAGGGATGCTTAAAGTGATCCTGACTTTCCTAGGTTTTTCAACAATTTTGGAGGATTAAGGCTTGCTCAAATAGAATACCCTAAGAAAGTTATTTTCCCTTTTTTCCCTGAGAATGAAGGTGTTGTGAAGGTTAAGGGAAGGTTGGTACCAAGTAATCAAAGTAAGTTGACAGGCCTATAATGCAAAATATTACACAGATATCAGCCCTGATACAAACTGATTGCCCCCATCTTTGTGCTCTAAAAAGGCAAATTATAAGATAGGTGGTGAAAGGAAATTCAAAAATGATTGCCCCCATATAGTCCAAGAGACGATGAAAGGAAATTCAGAAATGATTGCCCTCATCTCAACATTTAAATGCACAAATATATTCTGAAGTGGTGAAAGGAAATTCAGTAAAAGGGGCCAGATAACTTCACCGGGGTACTGAACAAGCTCGCTGGCAGTGAAGCAATGTCTGATATATCTGTAAGGTTGTTATACATGAATATCACTCTACTCTGGTAACCAATTCTTTTTTAAAAAAACATGATCTACATCCCATGTTCAGATAGGGATTCATTTTTAAAAAACATATAATCTTCTTCTTTTGATGCAAGCTTATAGCCACAAGATCTGTTGGGTCTCCTAGAACTGTTTTGATTGTCTTAAGGAAGACCTGAATTCAGTAACGGGAAGGTAAAAGTCGTGAAAGGGACTACGACTAAGTTTAAAAAAGTATCTGAGTTTGAAAATATTTTCAAAGGTAAAAAACGAAGTCTCTTTCCCCTTCGATATCTTGTTCTCAGGAACCTTTTCGCTGAATTGAAGCCATTGACTCCATTTACCCAATATTGGCATGTGGTCTACTGTTCTTCCCATCTTACAAGAAAATGGGATCCCTAGTTAGAGCCTATGTTCGAGGCGCCTTTGTTTTTTAGCCCGTCTTGAATTTCATGTCTTAATGTTTGAAATCGAAAGATGGTTTTCGTATTTTCCTTCTGTGGTTTCGAAATCTCTGAAGTCTTATCACGCGAGCGGTGATAGTTATCATACTCTCAAGGCGAGTTCTACTTTTCGTCAAATATTTTTCCCCCTTTGTTTTACCTCAGGATTTTGTATGTCGGATGCTATAGATCACATAGTTCACAAGTCCCAAACAACGAAACGGTGAAATCATTTTAAATTTTTACCCAGGTCAATAACGAGAGTAAAATTTCGCTAAATTATGGTTAAACATCATCAGAGTTTCGCGTCTCGGCGTTTACTAAATCCAAAATTCTTATTGGCGTAACCCCGATAGCCGAAACCATGAATTTCTTGTTTTAGTAACCCACATTAAGGTTAAAGGTAAAATCTTAGTCATGGTTAAGTTCTGTCGGAAATTCGCAACTCGACGTATTTTCTTTTAAAAAGCTACACTATCAAAACCCCGAGTCACGAAGTCATGATAAATATATGATCATAATTAATTAAACACTTAATCCGATTTTATCCTCCCTTTTAATTAAAACATATCATCACAATCTCGCGGTTTCACAACTCGGCATACAAACTTCTCGGAAGCTATACCTTCAAAGCTCCAAGTCGTGAAATTGCAATATAAATAATCATGTAATTAATTAAGTGCCTAATCACAATTACATTTTTATTAACCAAAGTCAATCATCGCAATTTAGGTTGTTAGAGGTTCAAAGGGTTAAAGCAAAGATTCTCGATGCAGCGAGTACCGAAAGATTAATTAACTTTGGTAAAACCTAATTAAATGAGCTAAGCCAGTATTTCCTGTGATTTGATGCATGCACAGTTTACAAGGCAGTCTTAATTCTTCCTTACACCAACTGACATTTCGAACCGCCAAAATTTATGGCATTAATTAGAAATAAGGTGAATCGACAAGTAAACATTGGTTTTTTATTGCTAAATTTATATTTAAGCGTGATTTGACCGATTTGTTCTTAAAAAGTACCGAGTTTTCAAATATATAGAGTTGTTATTCTTTATAAAAAAATTCATTTCTATATTACACAGAGCACACTTTTCTCAGCGAACTAATTTATGTATGTATACATATTTTTATCGCAGAAGAGCTAAAGCAGGATCTCCCATCATGGCCCCGCAAAAAGCGTCTAAAGACAACATTGAGGTTTCGGGACAAGGTTCAGACAACGTCGTTGATACTTCACCTCAAAGTGTCAAATCTGTTCCGAACTGGTCATTTGTTTCTGATGTTCTACAGGCCGAATTAATGGATTATTCTGATGATTCCAGTGACAATGAAAAAGACGACATAACCACCAAATATAAGATCATCATCCAATCTGGAATGCATAAAGTAGCGGCCATGCCACGACTTCTCCCTTACTATGATATGGTCCGGTGGGATATAGACCATGTGGGCATACCAACCAGAACCATCATCAATGAGCAAAAGGTCACCATCGAGACTTTCAAACCCGAACAACTGCAGGCTATGTACAAGTTGCCTACCGTGTCGGACCTTACATATGATGTCGAATTCTTGGAGAAGTTCAAACAGAAGGAATGTGTGCAATATGACAAGACTATGTCCATCTTAATCAGAGATTGGGTTTCAGACCCTGCGAAGTTCAGGGCAGACAGTAATGCTATATATTCAATAGCTTCCTTGGAACCACAGTTCAAGTATATAGCTATGATGACCTGCAAATTATACGGAAGAGAGGACACCTCACATTTCTTTCTTCAATGGGTGCCTATAATACATCAAGTCGTCGAAGGTTGTTCCTTCGACTGGGCGAAAATGTTGTCTGATAGCTTGACCAGTCGAGTTACAGAGTATCGGGCACAGAAAGAGAGCAGAAAGATTTCTTCATTTTTTATGTCCGCATACATTATGGACGTCGTGTGCTTTCTAACACCCTTTCCCTTAATGAGATGGATTTGGACTCCATCAGAGGCTGAGTCCATCCACATCTATCATTCAAAATTGTGGGAAAACAAAGCGACAGATTTTGTATATGAAATCTTTAACTGAGTAATGGTACCGCTGCATGTCACTATTTTCAGTCACCCGCCACCCAGGATCTCGGATAGTATAGTGATGAATTTGAGCAGTATAGTTGACTAGTATGTAGAAGCCGAATTCTCATATCTTAGAGTTTTCGTGACTTTTGTTCCCCCACATGCATTACCATTATTCATACCCAACAAGATGGCTTGTCGTGAGGTTGCTAGACAAACAGTAATCAGAGGCATAAGAAAGGAGCTTAAGGGATATTCAAAGAAAGTATGGCCACATTTTCCTGTTCATTTAAATTCATATTCTTTGTTAGATTTCGGGCATGCTAAAGCTAAGGCAGCAGCCCTGGAAGACCTAAAATTGGTTCTTAATGAATTCAAGAAGCACGATCTGCAAAGGGTCGTAAGTAATCATTTGGCCAATTGTGGACTCAAGAGGTTCGAACACGAAAATTCACCCTCGGATGACATTTTTCGAGGTGCAAGATCTTATGCTGAGATTTTAGCTCGGATACAAACCCTGGCACCTAAAGAGAGGGCCGATGTTCTGGAATTCCAAGAACATTGACGTAGTTGTCTTCCTGCAGTATTGTGGGGTGAGAATCCGAGTACAGCGGAGGTGAAACAAAAATATGTCGAAGGCTCCAAAGATGCGACACCTAGTCAAGAAAAACACCAGGATGGGGAAGAGAAAACTAAGAGTCCGAAAGCAGAGATAAAGACTCCCGACCTGCCGAAAAAGAAAACTACGGTTACTACTCTGAGGCAACCAGCTAAGCAAATCGGAGATCCCATCGCATCCATTACTCCCGTGTATTCATCTCAGGGAAACATTGACGCAGGGTGGATTTTAAATGAAGAATTGAGACCTATAAGGATGGAAGAGATCCCTCCAAATGAGTTCTTCTTTGATAAGAAGAAAAATACTATGGTAAAGAGAGAATTCTATCAGGAAGGGGAATCGATAGCCAAGAAATAGAAAGTATTGAATGATGGGAAAGACAAGAAGAATGAACAGTTCATGACAGAAATAGTCAGGACATTAGGGCATATGCCATAGCGAATCAATTTTTAGTCGAGGTTTTGAAAAACTAGCTGAAATGAAAAAATCACCTCATCAAAACCCTAGAAGCCAGACTAGCCACAAAAAAGGAGGCTACCAAGGACCAGGCAAGTGTAGAGATATAACAAGCAAGGTTGGTCACTAAAAGTGAGATAGAGTTGCTCAAGACTAAGCTCGAACAATTAGAGCTGGTGGTTCGGAATGGTCAGATACAAGCAGGCCAGCAAAAAGACTTGATCGAACAGCTACAGGATAGAGTGGAAATCTCTGAAAGTAAAGTTATAAATATCGAGATGTTCCAATCCTAGGCGATGGAGATTCAGAGTAGAGTTTCTTTGGCCTAGAGAAATTTACTCGCCAAGGTAGAAGTGATTCGGGACAACTGCTTACTTGTAATCAAGTTTTGAAAAAATTATCTGTCAGAGAAAGAGAAGCGGGAGCAGCTCGGGTCACTTTCAAGAGGCTGTAATAGCTACAAACAATAGGGAATCGAGAAGTACTCCCAGGTTTTCCATTTTGGAGCAGACCAGAGGAAATATTTTATTAAAAGAATGGGAGCATAGTATCTCAGAAGGTAAGTTGCAAGCCAAGAGGGTAACGAAATCTTTAGAAGAGGCTTTTGGTTCTATAGATGGTAATCTATTAGGCATTGATAGCGAAGGTAATGTCGAAGCATTGAGTCAAATGAATATAGTGAAAATCTCACTTGACTTAAATGAAAAAGAGGAAAGAGATTCGGTTGAGATCTCACAAGTGACTATGGTAGACATAGTTCAGATAGATAAATGTATGATTAAACCAAGTGTGCAATTGTGCACTATCGACATCATAGATAGACAAATGGAAGAAAGGTTATCACAATTAGCCCGATATTGTTACTCTTTTGAAGCCAATTGTCAAGAAGAACCATCAAGGCTGATATCTCGGCTGGTGGAAAGATGTGTCACTTGTACCGAGCATGCGCGAGGACAAGATTCTAGCACCAAATAAAGACAGAAATGAAGAAATGGAATGATTTCTCTCCTCCTTATCATAACTGAAAATTTTGCAACGATTGAGATTCCATCTTATATAAAACTGTATAAATATACCATAGAAAGAAAGAACCAGGGTTGGACCTTTTTGTGTCGATTGTAATAGAGGTTTTCCATTTTGAGAGTTAATATAAAGCAAATCCAAAGATTCTCAATTCTGTCGCGACTGTGTTATGAGTTTGTTTCCTTGTTTCTCATATTTCATTTCATTTCATATTTGTATCTGATGAATGCTTCACTATAATTTAGTACAACCTCTACTATATTGAATGAATTTTGGTTTTCTATATTGTTTACTATTTTTCCTCTGTACCAGCTATCAACAGGTATAAGACCAGTCAATACTTTCAAAATTATATATATATTTTATGCTTCATCGGGTTATTTCTTTACATTTTTCTTCTTCTGTTTATACGTGAGATTCTCCCTTGATAGGAGCCTTACTCGATAGACATCTTAATGTTTTCTCCCACCTCATACATTTTTATTAAAGTATAACTCAGTTACGGGAAAGGGCCTTTGGTTTTCACCCCTTTTTCACTCCTAAAATCGTAAAATCTCTTTTATACGACCGAAATTGAGACAACACTTAAATTCCCCTTGAGTATTTCTTATCTTTTTGTTCCTCCATGACTGTCCCTGTAACAAGACAGCCTAATATCGAACCCGGACTATCATATCAAACACATATTTCCTTAAACCTTTTTGATATTATTCTTAAAACAACCACTACCTGGGTTGAACTCGAACGTTCATGCGCAGCGATTGAACGGGATATAAACATCTAGGAATAGTTGAAAGCTAGACAATGCCAACACAGAAATCATCCCTAGTTTCCCTTGCCGAAGGTTGACATTTCTTCCTTCTCTACCCTTTACTCACTTTCGGATGCCTATACACTGTACTTCTAATCCTTAAGTACAGACTCTGGAACAACAATGAGAATAATCCTTTGATACTCCTTTTTTAGCTCTCTGGGTTGATATGAACTCCCAGTTGAGTTCATGAGACTTTCAGATAGTCTCCCCTCTTCTCCATTGCCCACCTGGAAATATGGGATTTCACCACTTCCCTCCTGGTAGCTTATGAGATCCTCCAGTGATCCCACCTCATTGTCCACCTGATAATCTGAAATTTTATCCCTGCCCTCATGATAGCCTATGAGATCGTCCAATGACCCCATCTCATTTCCCTCCTGGAAATTTGAAAGTTCATCTCTTCCCTCCTGGAAGTTCATGAGATCCTTTGATCTCTTCTCCTTCTCATCACTGAGGTTCCTCCCAATCTCTATCTCACATATGTGAATCCCTTTCTCTACGTCATTGAGGGTTTCAATTTCTCTCGGCCATCTCCTCAACTTCTAGCACTGACTTCTGGAAACTAATTTCTAGATGGGCCATTTTTCTCTCTACTTCATTGACCACTCATACCTCTAATGCACCTTGGACTCTTGTTGCATCTTCAGCGCTAACAACTCCATTTCTTCTCTTATCTCATTGATCTCTTTATCCATCTCTTCCTTTATTTTCTGCTGGTGGTCTTCTCCCAAGCCATGCTTATGACCTTCAGCAGCCATCTCCACCTTCTACCTACCCCCCTTGCAAGTCTATTTTTCGCTCTACGATAGAGAGCATCTTCAGCTTCCACCATAGCTCACATGGTTGTCAAATGTCTGTTTCTTTCATGTGAACAGATCTCCATGCATAGAGTATTTCAATCTATCTCCTTCTTCTCTTCTGCCTGAAATCTACAGACAAAATCAAGATCTGATACCACTTCATATTAAACTATATCCTTCATGTTCTCTCTCATTTTCCTACAGTCTACAAGCAAAATTATGCTCTGATACCACTTGATGCAGACCCTACCCCTCCTTCGAGGCTATGCAACCTCCCGGTATAATATCATTCAATATCTGAGTCTGAGCGACTCCTTAGATTCCTCTTGGAACCTGAAAACTCTACCACATGTCTTTTATTTTCTTCTGGCATTGTTTCTATGGCACCCACGGACCCTCTCCTTAGCGCTCTCAAAGTTTAACACTGACGGATTTAGCTCTCTATGCTAGGCTCCCTTGATGTGACCACGAACTGTGATCGTGGGCCAGCTCCCTTCACGACTCTGTGCTTCGTAACTATCATGAGCGGCTTACTCCTCTTCCCAATTCCTGAATCAATAAATTCTTCGGGACAAATCAATGGTCCATGTCCCTCTTGCGATCAACAACAATGATCAATTCATGAGTTCAGACTTCGTGAGTCCTCTCTTCTCCCTAGCTCATCGATTATTCTCTCTTTGACTTATCTTGAACTACGTGGATCTCTTCCATGTGCCCTCTAGATCCAACGGTCCAAAATTACTTTGTGCCATGCGACTTCGCAAAGATATTTTGTTTTTCCCTGGAAAACCTTCTAAAGTTCCTACTCCCGAACTTCTCAATATTCTTCCACCTGTCTCTCCCGACGATGGATGATTTCACACCCTTCAAGACTTAAGAAATTCCTTTACCCCTTTTCACACTTAGCGCAAATTATTTCCTTTGAGACTTAGGTTGTTCTTGAAATCTTTATGCACTCCTTGTAGAACTCAACGCAGAATATTTTGTGACTTTTCTCATCTTGAAACCCTTCAAAGTTCATCGGTCCTCTGTGAAATTCCTCGTGCCCTCCTGGAAAATTCTCGCCTTTCCTCCTAAGCTTGTAATATGGACTTACAGTCTCCTCGGTGCACTCCTTGCACTCGAATTCATTCTTCGATGGCTTCTCCCTTAGCCTTATGGAAAGGTTTAAGGCATCTCCTTTCCTTTGTCTATGCACTCTTGCAAATCCTTCCTTCCTCGGAATGTTCAGTAATTCTAGCATTCTCTTAAGCGTTCCAACACTTCCAACCACATTGTCCTTATGCACGCTCGCACTAGCTCGATGCCCTTCTGGAAGAGTGTTTCAGAGTATTCAGTAACACTGTGTTTTGCTTCCTCCCACATAGTCTTTCTTTCCAAGGTACTTAGCCACCTTGAAACTTCTCCATGAGTCTGTGAATTAGCCTGGTATGCCCTCCTCGCAATCTCTCTTTTGACTCCACTGAGTTCAGACACACACTCCTTGCATCAACTCACAGAGTTTCCACCCTCTGTCGTGCACTCCTTACACTTATCCTAGATATCCAGACTTAAATCAACACACTCGCAGATATAAAAATGTATATCTATCCCTGCAAATGATTTATATCATTCATCTACAACTCAAATGCATGTAAAAGGCATTCATAACACAACATCCATTACACATAAATTTAAAACAGGAAAAACTATCATTTTCTTTAATGGTGGAATGTCAGATTACAATAGTGGAGTCTGATCTACAACTGAGTCTCATATCTTTGTATTTCTCCACCTATGCATTTGCCTACAACCTACAGCCAACTAAGATTTTTTGGCAACAATACAAAGATTTATACAAGAGGGGCTCGACGAGCTTCCCTCGCAAGCTAAACTAGTGGTGTCAAATCACCATTCAAAATGCCTATCAAAAGGGCAAATTACAATGATGGAAATATGATCCAAATCGGATGTAGATCCCCTCTGTCATCAACCACTTAATGGTGACCTTATCTCTATCTTGTGTGAAAGAACAACTTGGCTCTTCCATCTTGTCCTCATTAATGCTTGGATCACGCCTTTGATTCTCGAGGAAAAATGAGAGGGTTGTGACTCACCTTCCTTGGATGCGCACCATGCATGTAATTCAACTGGCGTGTGTTGAGGTTGAGCGATGTTCCTGCATCATCTGATATTTTCTCCCTACTGGACGGTTTTCAAGCTACAACCAAGTTCTAGTTTCAGAGGAAGATTGTTTGAAGAATACCTTCCAAATCAAGTGGGGAACCTTTGCTTATAAATGCATGCCCTTTGGGTTGATTAATGCAGGGGAAACCTTCAAGAGGGCCATGGGCATAGCGTTTCGAGGACTAATCAACAAATGTCTCGTAGTATATTTGGACGACATAACTGTGTATTAAAAGAACAAAGAATATCACATCCAACACTTAACCCAGATTTTTGAAAGGTGTAGGAAATATGGTATATCCTTAAACCCTAAGAAAATTATCTTTGGTGTCAAGGAATGTAAATTTCTAGGTCATATTATATCTCAAGAAGGGATTCACATAGACCCATAAAGGATTACGGCTATAGATCTTCTTCCATTACCTCACAACAAAAATGCTATGCAATCTTTCTTCGGGAAAATCAATTTTGTAAGAAAATTCACCCCCGACTTCACTGAAACTATCCAACCCTTACAAAAAATGATCCACAAAGATGTTGAATTTAAGTGGGATGATGAATGAAAAAATTCTTTCAATGATATTAAGCTTGCAATATCTCAAGCCCCTGAGTGGGCCTGATGGTTAAGAACATGTGTTTCCTCTTAAGAGGTCACGGGTTCAAATCCAGAGGGGCGTAGGGTATGTATACCTTCGTAGACTTTACCAGTCAAATCGCTGGGCAGAGGGGGGTACCTTGTCCCACAAACAAGGGGGTCTCATACACCAATTTGGTGTGCTGGCTTGGCTGTGACCTTAAAAATAGATTATTATTAAATGCAGCCTGAGTGGGCCTAATGGTTAAGAACATGTGTTTCCTCTTAAAAGGTCACATGTTCAAATATAGAGGGGGGTAGGGTATGTATACCTTCGTAGACTTTACCAATCAAATCGTTGGGTGGAGGGGGGTCCCTTGTCCCACAAACAAGGGGGTCTCATACACCAATTTGTTGTGTTGGCTTGGCCGTGACCTTAAAAATAGATTATTATTATTATTATTGCAAAACCCTGACTTTGGAAAAGATTTCTTCCTCTACACTTTTTCTTCCGACCAAACGTTAGCCGCGGTATTGAATCAAAAGGATGATGAAAACAATGAGGCCTCGATCTCATTTATGAGCACTAATCTCCAAGGGGTTGAACTGAATTACCTTGCTATAGAAAAATAGTCTTATGCGGTATACAAGGCAGTGAAACACTTCAGATCTTACATCCTTAAGAACCATACCAAAGTCATCGTGCCTCACCATGCAGTTCGATCCCTATTCACTCAACTAAATATGGTGGAAAGAAGAGGAAACTAGATGGCAGTAGTCCAAGAATTTGATCTAGATATAAAACCTGCTAAACTAGTTAAGGGATGGGGGTTATGCAAACTGGCAGTTGAAGGCAAGGACCTAGTAAATGAAGACCCCGAATGGGAGAATGAATTGGCATTATGGTGTGGTGAAGCTTCATACATCTCCCCAGGGAAAGAGTCTTGGTATGTGAAACTAACTTATCTCCTGCATCATGGGACTTTCCTAGAAAACCTAAATCGTAGGGAAAGGAGATCCCTCGGGTTAAAATCAACACAATATTGCCTCATCAGTTTGGTGTTATTCTATGTTAATTATGATGGGGTACTTTTAAGATGTCTCAAACGTGAAGATGCAGACAAAGTTCTGAAGGAGCTCCATGATGGTCCTGTAGGTGGACATTTCGCAGGAAACACCATTGCTCACAAAATACTGAGAGATGGCTATTATTGGCCTACTCTGTTCGAGGATGCTCACACATACGCTAGAAATTGTAAAACTTGTCAAATAAGCACGAGGAGGGAAAAGAGAGTAGTTGTCCCGCTCCAACCTGTGGTCATTTCCAGGCCATTCGAGTAATGGGGGTTAGACATCATAAGAGAAATTACACCGAGTTCTTCAAAACAGCATAGATACATACTAATTGTCGTGGACTATTTCACCAAATGGGCAGAGGCCATCCCTCTAAATCATGTAAATGAAAAGGTGGTGATCCAATTCATAGAACAACAGCTGATCACAAGGTTTGGTGTGCCTTCCATCCTTGTTTTGTATAATGTCGCTTACTTTTCTTCCACCCTATTAACAGAGTTTTCTCTAGATAAAGGAATCATAATCGGATACTCTGCAAACTACTATCCACAGGGGAACGGAGTGGCAGAATCAACCAATAAGAACCTAGTGAGGATATTAAAGAAAACAGTTGCAGACAACCAGAGGAATTTTCACAGTTCACTCCATAATGGTTTATGGGATGATAGAGTAACACCCAAGGAAGCTATAGTAAATTCCCCGTAGTTTTTGGTATACATACAGGGATCCATTCTCCCGAGCGGGCTATATCTTCCATCTCTTGAAATTTCTTAGGATTCTAGAGAACAACCCTCATCATTCATCCAACAAATAATTGATACCCTCCTCATGCTGGAAGAATAAAGGGAGAAAGAAAAATCAAAGTTCATAGCTCATCAACAGATAGTTAAAAGGTGGTTTTATAAGCATAAGGATTAAGAGAATAATTTTGAAGTGGGAGACTTATTCCTAAAATGGGACAGAGCAAATGAGTTAAAAGGAAAACATTCTAAGTTTTAGAATCTATGGCTCGGACCTTTCCAGGTAGCCAAGAAAATTGGAGTAGGAACGTATCGATTGCAGAATATGAGGGGAGAACCTGACACCCTCCCAGTGAATGGCCAAGCCCTAAAACAATATCTCCATTATATATATGTGTGTGTGTGTGTGTGTTTTCATGATGTTTTTCTTTGAGATAGGTTGATTATGGAGTTCATTTTTTGTATTTGTTTCTTGTTATAGCAATTATGCACTTCTTAAGTCTTTGTTTCGTAAAACATTGGTTGACCTCAATTCACGTGATATGACGAACTATGTTCCTAACTCATCGCTTACACATAACACAAGAATCTTTGGGAGACATGTGGTTGTTTGGAAGGGTTTTCTATCTAACTTGCAGATGAACAACCTTGCAAAAATTATGAAGTGTTTTCCTGGTGGTCTGGTAAAACATCAAGGGAAATGTGGTAAGCTGGAAAGTACTACATGTACCTCAAAGACAGAGCTAGCAAAAATTCACCTTGACCATCTCATTTTGCAAATAGTAGGCGTCCTCCTCTCCCACTCGCTCAAGGAATTCTGTTGAAATAAAATTGACTATATAAAATGAGTGCACAGTAGGAGAGGGTATGCAGATAACTCTGGCGGGGCTATGGATGCTCGTTGTGTTGGCAGCCCTACATATTTTAACCTTTTAAAAGCATCAAATAATAAATTATGTAGCTTCCTACCCGGGGTCATATGGTTATTTCTTCTCATAAGCAAATTTTGGAAACTACGAGTATGATTTTTTGGTTATTCCTAGTGTTTTCTTCGTTCATGACTGAAATCATGAATGAAGCATTAAAACCTATGATTGTATTATCATTTTAACCAAAGTTTATGAAAGGTAGATGTCTCTACAGTTTTTGTTAATAAAGGCTTTTTCTTTCTCTTTTTTCTCTGCTATGAAGTTTATTTTCTTTATTGCTTTAAAATGGCTCATCAAGTGTGAAGTGTGTTTTGAATCATTGTTTGAAACACCAAGGATCCATTGAAATTAAACTATGCTACATATCTTTGTGGCCCTTGGTAAGACCTTTTCCTTGTCACTACACTTTGGTTTACAAAATTTTTCCTTTTTTCTAAACTTTAGAAACCATTTCCACATTGTTGTGCAATGATAAATTTTAATGAACCTGGTCATGGCTTGTACCCTTGGAGGTGGCAGTACGACATTGAGAGGCCCATCATTTCGAGCTAAGTCTCAAGTTTTGTATGTACTCTTGGCATTCATTTCACAAAACGCCTTTCGTTTTGTATTGCAGAACCTCTTTCCATGTGTGCTAAGGTATTGATGAGTTTCGGATCTGAGGTTTCACTCTGATCTTCTCTGTCCCAGAAACCTTCAATACTCACTATGTTTTTCTGTCTGCCTTCCAAATCCTCATGGCCCCAGTCATAAGGATTGAACCCAATGGCTCACAAACCCTACTCTTGTGTGATGATTCAAGGGAATACCTTAAGGGTCAAGGTTGGCTCGTATTTATTGAGAAATTTTAGGGTTTTAACTTGCGAACCGCTCAGGAATTTTCCCTTTCTTTTGATGGTTGTCGAGCCAAGGTAGGATACATTCAGGTCGAGGTCACAGAGGAATTTTTAGGTCAAGCAATAGATCTTCCACTGAGCAGGAAGAAATGGTTTAAAAACACCAAGGTTGAGGAGGTACCGTGGAGCTTGTTCTTCACCTCTAGGAAAATCAACTATTGTGATAAAGGTATGCATGTGTCCTTGTTGAAAACCGGGTGGCATGGTTTGCTAGCAATCGTGAGACAATTAGTGACATGTGAGAGTCGCTTTGGTCTTGTTTTCCTATATCACATATGTTTGTTGATGAATTTCATCGGGTTTCAGTTAAATATGCCCTATTATCTATGGAGAATCCTGTATAAGATGGTGAAAAGGTATAAGAGACAACGTTTAAATTCCAGTCTGTTTCATCACGGTTTGATAAAGATATTGTTTCTTTATCAATTGAAGTTACAAAATGATGATTGGAATGCCTTCCTAACCCAAAATGGTTTCGTTACATCCAATACTATAGAGGTTGATAAACCCATGATGGAAGAAACCATAGTCCCCGCCACTGGCAGAGCGGTTCCTTCATCTATAGAAGCCTATGTTACGGACACCCTCAGTGAAACGATACCTGACCAAAAAGACGTTGAGCCGACAACCTTAGAATTGCATAGCCATGAACAACACGCCTATCTGAATGCCTCTGCTAAGAATGCAAGTAGGCCTTCATACAAACCATCTAAAGTTGACATGGATATAGGGTTTAAAAATAAAAGGGCAGGTAGGTTAATCTCAAGAAGACTACGAAATAAACCAAACTCTCATGTAAGCTCAATCAAAATGATCGAGATCCATGAGATATATGATTCCGAGATCGAGATATCCTTGGCCGAAGAAGACCCTCCTTGCCTCAAACCAGATCTCGACTAGCCTTATGATTTCGTAGATAATTTTCCACCCTGCCTGAAGCATAGTCAAGTATTTCCATGTATCAAGTTTGATAATAAACCCATAGGCAATAGTGGAGACGTTCCGACACATGACCATGGATATTCTCAAATGGATATCATAGATTCACGGTGTGAAATTTGTCTGTTTTGGATCGATAAATATTATATAGACATACCTATTCGACAATGACAAATCAAAACCCTCACTATTCAGGTTGACTCGCTAACGGATGAAAATCATAGGCTAAAGTCCATTGTTCAAAGGTAAGGCAAGCGTTTGAAAACGACTGGGAACATAATAGTAAAGAATGTTGAGAGTGTAACAACAGTGGTTAATTCTGAGATCCTATGAATCAAATTGAGTTTTTAGTTGAAGGTAAAGATTTGTTTTTATCTTAAATTGTGTTTCTATTTTATTACCTTTTTTTTTTGTTTATAGAATAAATTAGATTTCGTTGCTAAAATAAGACTATCTACAGAATCAGTAGATTTTGTAGCCAATCTATTCTTATTCGAAATTTGAAAGATATTGGTTAAATTTATATCTGAATTTCTTTATTTCATCCTTTTCTTTCAGGATATCTAGCAGTTTATGGTGACCAAATGATATGAAGCATTTTGGGCTTATTAGCCATATCTTTGGCTCATTTTTTTGTGTAAACAGGAACAAACTTTTTATAGTTTTAAGAGATATAGTGTGATATGGAGTGGTTTTATTGCCCTCTATTTTGTAATCAGCAAATCATTTTTGGAGATTTAATATTATCCCACAAGATAAGACATTTAGCTTTTCAAAACTCTTTAACTACTTGTAATTTTTGTAATCATGGCATCCTGGCCTGGGGCTGAAGGTGGACAATTTATTCACAAATTTGGACGGAACATATATTTTACATTTTGGCTTTAGCTCTCTGTAAATGTTGTTTTCGTTTATGGTTTGTCTATCCTATTAATAAATAGTTGTTTATAGCTTTAGTCTTCACGATTTATTATGGTATTGGGATAACTTCTTTAAAATATCGTTCACATTTTGATGCTTCAGATATCGAAAAGAGTGATCATTCGTTCAACCCAAATGACGAGATTTTTCTTTAATTTTGTTGAATGATTAAAAGAATGTTGTTACAGTTATATTTATCTTAAATGTAATTGCTTGCGATCACAAATATCACAACGATTATTTACATCTCATCATTCTGTTATTAAAACTCAATCAGTCAATATACTATTTTGCATTTATTCCAAACAGTTTCAAGGTTCATTGCAGGTTTATCTCTTGGACAGGCTGGTTGGACATTCTATAATCATACAGATGTTTGGGTGCATGACGAGTAACTCATTAATAGGTTACTTTATTTCTTTTTTTCATTTGTTTGTCTTTGAAACTCTAATATATGGTCTGGCTTTGACCATCCACATACTTTTGTTTCATAGTATATTTTTCTATTTTAGTTTAGATTAATAAAGAGAAAACATAAAAAAATATATATCTTATGTGCTTTCTTTATCTTCTTTTATTAAAGCAGCCATCTTCACATTGATTTTCATGAGTTTAGATTAAAACTTGCAACTTGTATATCATGCACATAAATAAGATAGGCAGTTCTGTTGTTTAAATACTATCTACACTATTTATATATACGTATGTACATATATATATATAT
>ML828826.1:56887-77352 GCA_009831015.1 Picea engelmannii
TAGATATAGATATAGATATAGATATAGATATAGATATAGATATAGATATATATATAGATATATCAAGTCGTTATTTAATAGTCAACTCTTTTATTTTATTTTTTTTCTTTTAGGATTCCTAGATTGGCCAATGGAGCCATTAAACCCATCAGGATGATTTATACCAAACGGCTTGGGTTATTTAGACAACCTTGGACCAGACTCATTCTTCCAATTGACGGACAGTCACTTTCGCTCGTCAACACGCTGGAAGAGGAGCAAGGTCTGTGACATCAGGGTGACTCCGTCGGGGCTATGGATGCTCATTGGTAGCGGAGAAACATCGTAGCAAGTGAATAAGGATAACTAAAGGGACTTGGGCCAGTGAATGATTTACTCAACTCTTTTCAAAGGAGGCATTAGTCAGGGTTATAGGAAACGAAGGTGGAATAAAGGTTGAAAACCCCACAAGCTGGCCCAGATGCATCAACCAAGGAATTTCAAATGCAAGGATAAAAGAGGCTCTGATAAAAACCAGTTAAGTTCTTAACCATCTTTTGCGTCAGCTAAGCCCGAGGTAGGAACAAAGATTTTGCTTTCGCCCAGTAAGTCTACATTTGTTGATCATTCAACACACCCTAAAAAAGTCTCTGTCAAATGTTTACCTTTTTTTTGGGTACCACTTGATCTCTTGCACTATCTGATTTGATTTCATTTTTTGAAAAATATTTTTTCTTTTCTTATTATGAATCTCATCACCTATTTAGGTTTGCTTGAACTTATGAAACCTCGTGACTAAAAAGACCTTAACACCTGAATAAATAATCGGTAGCCAAACACTTCACCAAACGCAGTCAGGGTCGGTATCAAAAGGAATTCAATGAAGGAAAAAGAACCACTCAGAAAACCTCAGTCATTGAGAATTGATCTCCATCGGCATTGACAAAAGGAAGTTTTTGTTTTCACATAAAGATATCCTCAATAGTCGATTCCCCTTTGGCATCATTAAAATACGGGGGGGTGGGGCAAGATTTAACAAAGAACGAAAAGACATCGTTGATAGCCAATGCCCGATGCGCTTATCGAAATCAGGGAAAACCTAGAAGGATCACAACAAACATTCTAACCGTGATAAAATTTATTCCCGATCGTCGATCCCCAATGCATTTTCGACATCAAGACTTTTTCAAGGGAGCCGATCTGAAAGCACTTTGATAGGTTTATCGTCGATAGTTGATCCTGGGCACTTTTCGACAACGACAAGCTAAGGTTTGCTTTAGAATGAAAAACTTAAGGAAAATCCTAACTCTAATTAATACAAGAAGATTAATTCATCGGTCTTCAATGCCACGTGCCTTTACTAGGTAAGAGGTTCGTATGGTCTAGTGTTATCCTAAGTTATCCTTGGCTCCCTAGGTCTGAGTCACACCTCCAAGTAAGAATTGTCACGTCAGCAATGTACGATAAAATCGATCGACGTTGGAATTTTTTGCAGGGGGTTATCAACGAAAACGTTCATAGCACACCCCCAATTCCTGATCCACCCACTAAGAGAGCAACATGATGGGATGTTTTAGCATTAGATACGATCGGAGTTTGAGCATTTAAGGAGATAATTAATACTTGTTCCCGCATTAGTTGCTACCTCATGCGCCAATCAAAATAGACATTTAAAATCACTGGTAGACCACATCACCACCCACGCCTCCACCATCAACCTACAATGAATTTAATTTCTAGATATTCGGCGACAAATTTGTTAAAAATTCACTCATAACCCGAATTGAATGGCTGATGCTACACGGTAAGATATTTCTCGTTTAAAATATCTTGAGTTGCTATAAATGAAATCATTATGAGCGTAAGATAATTCTGGAGCATCTGAAGGAGAAAGAAGAGAAAAATGAAGGTTGTATCGATCCCGTGATTGTCAAAATAACCATGTTTTAACAAGCTTCAGAGGTAGGTATCTGAGTCTGTAAATTCGTTGGCTGTAATTTTTGTATGTGAGTTTCTCAGTTTTTAAACAGTCCCTCAAATTATGTTTAAGTTACAGGAACGATGCCGCTGAGAAATCCAACCACCAGACACTCACCAAGAGCAATAAATTTGAAAGAACCAGAGATGAGCGAAGGTTCTCCTCCAGAAATCGTGAGGAAATAGGAGTACGCCCCTAGGATGGAGTCTGTCGTCAAGACAACAACAAAGATGATTTTTTTCTAGCCCCGGGCCTTTGGCGATACAGAGGAAAGCACAGGGTCCAAGATGGAGCTCCCACATTGGGGGGATATATTTAACAGGATTAGCTGAGAAGAGTACCCAGAATATTTCCCACACAGTGATCCAGACATAAGGGTTCTCAATGATCAGGTGTTCCTGAAAATCCGATGGTCGTATCTACATATGGTGGCAAGAATAACCCCCATTTTTCCCTGAATAGAAGTCTTGAAGTGGATCATCGACCACACAGACAAACATAAGTGTTTAATCAATGATGACATTGACGGGTGTGTCGGATTTTTCCTCCTGGTAGAAGTTCAGAAGTATTACAAACTCAGAGACCCAGATGAGTGGCTAAACACAAAATTCATCGTGAATTTCTATGAACACCATGACACCAGTCGGGTGATGGCCTCGTGGTGGAGGGAGGACAAGAAGTTTACCAACCCTAGCACTAGCTAGTATGGGACATCTAACTTAATGGATCCATACATATATTTGATGGTTCTCATATGTCGATTGTACGGAGAGAAATATTTCTCCAGGTTTTCATAGGCATGGATTCCTTTGGCATACACAGCTGTGATTTTTGAGTGTAGCTTCAACTGGGGAGAAATAATCTTCAAACAACTAAGCATCTATGTGCAGCAGGCCAAGATGCTGAAGGAAGGGGAAACACCAACGTTTTACATGGCTTCATACTTGCTCAATGTCATGTGTGCCAGAAACGTCTTCGCCGGCATGAATCTGAGATGGCATGTTGTAGAGCTCTCGGTCCACGTATACTTTAGAGTGCTATGGGAAAACAAGTATAAGAAATACTACTCCCTCATATGTGATGAATTCATCACCTGAATTTATTTTATTATTTTTAAGAAGAAATGCCCAAGGGTATCAGCGATATCCAAAAAGATGATATCCAAGGTAGTCCATTGGTATTTGGACAAGCGCACCACCTACATCAGGGTGTTCGAGGCCACCGGAGCACCACATCTCCTACCAGATCATGTCCCAGACTGGCTTGTAGTAGGATAAATATGTTATCAAACCAACTTGCAGGGCTACAACACCACCCTAGTCAAGGAAAAGAAATGGGCTTTCATACCCTATGGTTTCCATGTAGGGTTCTACTTGGCAAAGGACATCTCTCAAGACAAACAAGAAGGGTTGAGCCAATTATAATTCAGATTCTCGATGGGAAGATTCTACAAGCATGATCCAAAGGGCCTGGTCCTGCAACATGCTTCACATGTCTCGTTCAATTGGTCATATTCTCACGACAAGTTTGAAGACAAAGTCTTTACAGAGAACACCTAAGACTGGGACGAGGTGGTGCAAAGGATGGTTGACCTGAAAATGACCAGGTTCAAGGCCATGAGCATGGATGAACAGGTGGAAACTATAGAGTAGTCGACTCAAGAGACCCTCATATCCAAGGAAGAAATCAGAGTGGCAGAGGCCACAGAGGTGTAGAACATGGGATTGACTATGACACCGAAGGCACAAGTAAGGGGATTAATCCTAATGGAACATGTGCAGTGAGTAATTGATCAGCTACGAAATGAACCAGACCTCGTGGAAATGAAAAGAGTCCCTACCGACAACCCAGTTGAGAGCCGGGTAGGTCCAAGTGGCCCAGAGATAATACAAATTGAATAAATTGTCGGGTTAGATAACCCTGAAGTTACAACGCCGTAGGTTGGATCACCAAGGGATGTTTTAGCTCAGCCAGAGATAGAAAGGAAATTAAGGAGAGAAATTTCACCAAACCCCCTCCACAACTTAATAACCATCTATGATGATGAGGATATTTCAGAGGTTTCCTTGGTGACTCCAGTGCAGATCAAAGAGAAAAAAGAACCCGAGAAGGCATCTTCCCCAACTCTCGATGCTCAAATTCAAGGCCTTCCACAGAATGACCAGGAGGTCGAAAGTGTCTTAGACACTTAGCTACTCGATGTATTGGAGACCCAAGTGTATAGCCCAAAGGACGAGCTAGGGTCGAGTGAACAAGAAGAAGAATTTCCACAGTAGGAAATCGACATCTCAACAACCGATTATCAAGTAAGTACCGAGCCTACCCATGATGCTTCAATTTCAGTCGATACTTTACCTCCCGATGATAAACAACTAGAGGTCAAATCTTTGAAACACATGGAAGAGTTTCAAGAGCCCAGTCTTGAACAAATATACATCGTTGGGAGCCTGGGAAGCATGCTTACCTTGGGAGATCAGCAAATCCCCAAACCCATGGATGAGTTTTCTGATATACATGCCATCTCCTATGACCGGAAGAGGAAATACATCATGAAGAGAAACACCAAGAAGAGAAGGCTTACTTTGGATCGCTCCATCCTCATCACCATGGAGGAAAAATTGATTAGCACGGAGTATGCCAAGACATCCAGGCTTATTGGTGTAGGGATGGAAATCACAGATGCCACCCTGGATAGAGATAAAATGGATGAAAGGAAGTTGTTCGTTACGCTGATGGATTTGGAACACATACACCATTTGGAAAAAAATTATCATGACTCCACACAGGACACGGTGTCCTTGAGAAGTGAATTCCAGGATGACTACAGTAAATTCACAAATGAGTGGCACCTTTTCACTGCAGAAATAGTTGATTTCCAAGAAGACACCCTCATGGCACTGGAGACATGCAAAGATATGGAAATATGGTATGAGAAAACACACCAAGCAGTGGAAAGGATTGATTACATCAACATCGTTCAGCAGAGTCGAGACGTCAAAGAGAATGGCATTCGGGTACTAAGGGAGAGAATCATCGATCACATAAAGAATTCGGTCGAATATTGGGTGAAAATGTCCCAAGAACCTCATGAGGAAATCCAAGAGAAATGGGACAAGTGCGAAAAGATATGGACCAAGATCAATCGGGCAATGAGAGACATCGGCCTCCCATAATTTAGCGCACCCAATGAATTTTTTGACTTTCATGACATAGTCAAATTACATGTTGAACAAGACTCATCGTGGGCTGCGGAGATAGAAAATGTGGAGAATGTGGCACCAGGTCAAGTGCAGCAGTTCATGGAACACCCGATCAAGGCTCAGACCATGTTGCAGTAGTTAAGTGCTATAATAGTCAAGTATCGGGCACTGGCAGTAGAGATAAAGGAGATTCTTTCAGTCCCAATGGACCAACACAAATTCTCGTATGCCAACACATGCGAGGATCTCTTCGTCAAATGGTCAGAGTATGAGAAGAGTCATGCACTCGAGTGAAACCATTTGATGACTCTTAGAATACTGAGCGATGAAAGCACCATGTGGCGATGTTTTTTTTAAATTAGCTTGCACTTTTGATAGTTATTTTTAGTTAATAATATGTTATAAATAGGAGGATCGACCTGTTAGTAAGGGTCAATGGT
Organism: Picea engelmannii; assembly: GCA_009831015.1. Taxonomy (NCBI): domain Eukaryota; kingdom Viridiplantae; phylum Streptophyta; class Pinopsida; order Pinales; family Pinaceae; genus Picea; species Picea engelmannii. The sequence goes on from ML828826.1 coordinate 62,485, forward strand.
TTTTGCAAATATCCTAATTTTTTGATTGTAAAGAACTATTTCGAAGCTACCTTAATTAAGAACTCTTGTTTAGGATCAGAGACAAGGTTTTTTGTTTTTTCACCAAAAGAGAACGTTCGAACTCAAGGAGGATGTTTCACAAGAAGATATTATGTAAATCACTACATAAAGCCCATCAATTAATTAGTCGGATCGCAAGATCTAGAGAACCATTCCACCATTAAACACTGCAGAGTCTAATTAGGCCTTGGTGGCAGGTTTGGTTCCTACTATTGAGTTAAATGGATTTAGGACCCCTCAACAGTACCATGTACAAGATATTAGGGAATGTCGACTTGACTGGATTCAACAACATTGTTTCTCCTAAAATTGACTTGACTATGACTCGACTCAAATAGATGCTAACACAACTCGACTCGACTCAAGCCAAGTCGGTTCAAACTGACTCGATAAGACATGATGAACTCAACCAGACCAGGTTATGGCATGAGAGGATGGGACACATTGGAGAAAAAGGACTTAGAGATATGCAAATAAAAGGTATGGTCGAAGGTTTTCCTGAATGTGGTTTAGAAGTCGACTTTTTTTAGCATTTCATATATGGGAAACAAAGTAGAGTGAGATTTCCATCTTGAGCGATAAGGGAAAATGGGATTCTATAACTGGTGCATAGTGATGTGTTTGGCCTGGTTACAGTTTCTTCACTTGGTGGATCCCTATATTATGTCTCTTTCATAGATGATTTTTCTATGAAGACATTGATATATTTTCTCAGGAAGAAATCATAGGTTTTTGAGAGATTTAAGGAGTTTAAATCTCTTGTGGAAAACTAGACAGAGAAGAGTATTAAAGTGTTGAGGACTAAAAATGGTGGTGAATTATGTGGAAAGGAATTTTATCAATTCTGTAAGAAGTGTGGCATAGAAAGACAAAATTCCACACCATATACCCCACAATAAAATGGATTTGCCGAGAGAATGAACAGAACGTTGAAAGACAAGGCAAGGAGCATGCTTAGTGGTGTTGGGCTTGCACAAGAATTATGGGAGGAGGTAGTCGAGACTACAAGATATCTGGTGAATATGTATCCTTTGTCAACACTATTCAACACAAATCCAAATGAGGTGTGGTAAGGTAAGAAGCCTTATGTGGCACATCTAAAAAAAATTGGTTGTGATGCATTTGTGCATGTTCCTAAGGAAAAGAGGAGCAAGTTGGACAAGAAGGAAGTAAAATGTAATTTCATCAGATACAAGGAATGGATGAAAGGATCTAAGCTTTGGGATCCTACATCAAGGAGAACAATCTATAGTAAATATGTGGTTTTCAGAGAAGTCGGAGGTAAATCTGAGCCTGAGGAAGTTGTTCAGACCAAGAATAATCCTGATACGGTGCAGTTTGAATTGAGGAACGAAGAAGATGATTCAGATGAGTCGATTGAATCTTGAGAATAGGTGGATAAATTGACTCTGATGCTAAGGAGATCAGAAAGAGTAAATAAACCAGTTGAAAGGTACAGTCTGCTCAACGTTTGTTCCACATTCATGTTAACTACCATCGATCATGAGCCCAAGTCGATCAGTGAGGCAGTCGACTCGACAGAGGGTAAACTCTAGAAGGACGCCATGGTCAAAGAGATGGAATCCTTTTAAAATAATGAGACATGGGATTTATTCAAGTTACCTAGTGGAAGGAATCATGTTATTATCAAGTGGGTGTTCAAGAAGAAAATGAATGGTGCAGGTTAAGTCGAGAATTTCAAATCTCGACTGGTAGAGAAAGGATATTCCCAAGTTGAGGGAGCCAACTTCAGTGAGATTTTTTCCCCTGTTGCAAAAATAAATTCCATTAAAGTACCAATGTCTCTAGCTTCATCATTTTGATATGGATATAGAGTAGATGGATGTGAAAACAACGTTTCTACATGGGGACCTGGAAGAAGAAATCTACATGAAACAACATGAATTATTTGTAGTAAAGGGAAATAAATATTTGGTGTTCAAACTCAAAATATCACTTTATGGTATAAAGCAACTTCCAAGGATGTGGTACCAGAATTTTGACACATACATACTTAGTTTTAGATTTGTGAGAATCAAAGTTGTTCACTGCATATATTCCAAGGAAGAAGGTGGGTGTTTCATATATGTATCTTTGTATGTCGATGACATGTTGTTGGTTGGAAATAGCATGGATGAAATAAAGGAGGTGAAGAAGAAGTTATCCTCCAAGTTCAACATGAAGGATATCGGTATAGCTAAATTCATTATGGGAATGGATATTGAGAGAGATTGAGTCGCTAGAAAGCTTTGGTTGAATCAAATGAAGTATATTGAAACAGTTCTGAAATGATTCAACATGCAGGATTGCAAACTGGTGAAGGTGTCAATTCCAGTGGGAGCAAGGCTTATTGTTGAACAGTTTCCAAATACACGGGAAGAGTTATAGGACATGGAACATGTTCCCTATGTAAGTGAGATTGGTAGTCTAATGTATGCAATGGTCTGTACTCAACCAGTCATTATCCATCAAGTGGGAATGTTGAGAAGGTACATGTTGAAACCTGAAAAGGAGAACTGCACAGATTTCAAGAGAGTATTCAGGTACTTGTGTGGCACTAAGTACTATGTTATATGATACCAAGGAAGACTTGGATGTGGCAGTGGTAAATTAGATGTACATGGCTTTGTCAATGTCGACTGGGCTAGAGATATAGATCGATGGAGGTCGACCAAAAGATATGTCTTCAATATATTTGGTGGAGAAATAAGTTGGATGAGTAAGTGACAGGGAGTTGTAGCCTTGTCAAAAACAGAATTTGAATACATGGCAGCCACTCATGGAAGAAAACAAGTGGTATGGCTTCAAAGGTTGCGTTCGGGAATCAAGTTTGGGCAGAGAGATATGAAGGTAAGTTGTGACAGTCAAAAAACAATATTTCTGGCAAATAACCTTGCTTATCATTCAAATAATAAGCACATTTATGTACAATACCATTTTGTGGGAGACATGGTGGAAGGTAACAAGGTGCTACTGGATAAAGTAGACACATTGGAAAACATAACAAACTCGTTGACCAAGTCTGTGAGTGTTGTGAATTTCTCTTGGTTCAGAGAGACAATGGGAATTGTTTCCATGGGTCTATGAGTGAAAGTTTAGGAATCTCTTGCTTCATCAAATAAGACAACAAGTGGAATAATGTTGGGTTGTTATATTCTTTGCAATGAAATTCTAGTCGAAATGAATTGACACTGACGGTCGAAGTCAAGGTAGATCGACATCAGGTCAAAGTCGAGGTAGATTGAAAACAAGTGGAAGGTCAAGGAATTCGACTGAGTAAAGTTGAAGTTGAATATATCAATGACAAGTCAACTGAAAAGTGGTCGAAGTGCGGGTGTGAGATGATCGACTAAAGACTAAATGGAGGTCGACTAGTAAACCTGACTTGGGGTTGACTGTAAAAAAATCCCGAGATTTGCGGGATTTGTAGCCAATGATATGCATGGATCTGTAACCATTTTTGGGCACCAATATTTAGGGGTTTTCCTATTGTAAATCCTATAAATAGGCGTGTTGTAAGGCCATAAAGGTTGTTGTTGTAGGTGATCATAGAATTCACTTTTGCAGGTTAATGCATGTGTAAGTGTAGGTTGCTAGTCATGCATATGTAAGACGAATTGGCTACAGGTTCATTATTTCCTATGCAAGAGAGTATGATGTCGATTGTGTCTTAGGTGTGGACCAAGGTTAAACACGTAACCTTTTATTCTAAATGAATAAGACAACAAGAGAGAAGAACACTCAAAGGAATGTTGGTTTTCTAAGTTAAGGGTTTCCAGGGTGAAATCTCAGTCTATTGTGTGATTGCTTGTGTCATTTTCTTTCTTGATTAAATTCTTCTTCTCTTTGGTTGGGATTAGTGTGGAAGTGTTTTGCATTTCCTGACAGTTTTGGAGTTAGGGTTTTTCATGAACAATGATAGAAATCAGGAGCACTACGGATAGCTTGGAAGAATTAAAGTCTTTATGCCTCGAACGGGTTTTGGGATTTGCAATGGTTAATTGCGAGGATAGGAAAAATTTCATCGTGGTTAAAAAGGGGGGGAAAGTTTGATTGTTTTTGTATCCCACATCCAGGAATAGATTCAAAATGAACATAAGAATGGAGGAAAAGGGAAAGGTAGGGTCAGGGAGAAGTGAGGAAGAACCATAAAAAGAGGGCTATCGATCTAGGGCAAAGGGGCCAGAAAAAACTTAAACAAAAACCTAACCCTATCTTAAAGAAAAGGAGAGAGGGAGGTAAAATTACCCAGCCTATGTTTCCATGTGTTGGAAATGAATAGGGGAGGGTTATGAACAACGTTCAGGTCAATGATTTTATCCCTTTTTTTTCTCGTTCAATTGAAAATGGTTGAATAAAAATAGTCTCAACCTCATTCCATTTTATAGAAAAAATATTTATTAATGACATTTAATGTGGTAGTTGGGTAGGTTAGGTCGAAGGAGTTAAGAACAAGTGGAATGATTAGTTCGAAAGAGTTAGAAGTAACTCCTTCGAACATATCAGAGGAGTTAGGATTAATTCCTCCGATATGATCAGAGAATTTTCTTCCAACTCTCGTGATATCATTTTGTATCAGAACAAAATAAGGGAACTCATCTGAACTGTTTGGAGGATTTTGAAGTAACTAGACTCCTTCGAACTGTTCAGAGGATTTTGAAGTAACTTTGTTAATTATGATTTGGATTGCAACACTAAGTACTTGTTCGTTTTCCAAGTGAAACATGAATTACCAAAAGAATATTTAGATGAAGAAGGGACTTATGAGGCTTTCTCTAAGGCTCAAAAAATAAAGGGAGCTCCATGTTTTTAGGGAAATAACAAAATCAAAAAATAAAAATGGAGGGTTGTAGTTCCTATCATAGAACTATGCTTACAATCACATTTGAAACATAGTCCCTTTTCTCTTCTTTCATCCATTTTTTGAGGTGTAAACCTTGTTGGTTTAGGAGAGGCAACATGGTGTTCTCTGTAGTTATCGTTGGCCACCCTTATAGTAGCCATATTTTATTTTTCTACTTTCCTTGGCATAATAAAAGATTTCTCTAGGTATTTAGGTTCAAAGAGACACGCCTCATATTGAATGTTCTCCTTTAAAGTGCTCATAAAGATATGTAGTAAATTATCCTTGGGAATGTTCTTTACCCTGAGACTGGGCCTTTGGAATTGTTGAATGTTCTCTGTAATTGGATCATTTTGTCGAAGATTTATCAATTGAATAAATAATGTATTTCTCTTACTATCCCCATAATGTGATATTGATTCATCTATAAAAATGGACCAAGAGATAATAGAATTCCCTTTTCTTTCAAAAAACCATTGATACCACACAAATTGATGATTTTATAAATACAAGGATGCAATATGTACCTTTTTTAGTCTTCGTGTTTGGTGTAGATCAAAGAATTGCTCCATTTGGAATATCCATGTTATAGGATCTTTTCCATCAAACTTCCTCATATCAATATTTGGAATGAAGTAGTTCCTTGGTATTGTATTAAAACCTTGATGAGGTGGATATTGAAGTAATGAATTATCATGACTTGTGCTCTCCAAATGTGAAAAAAAATAATCCTCGTATGTGATTGAGTATCAGCATCATTGTTCTCCTTATTTTCCTGATTTCCTTGTATTTTGATATATCCTTTAGGGATTCTCTCATCTAGAGAATGAAATATCATGGAAGACATGGAATTTTTCAATTCCTTCATGGAGTTTTGTATTTCTTCTTTATTTTCATCTATCTTATTTTTCATGTCATCCATCTTCTTTTCCATATGTTCTCGATTTTCATTCATCTTATATTCTATATTATTTTCCATTTCATTTTTTAGGTATTCTTGAGAATATGGTAAATCACTCGTTTCAACATACTACCATTCATTTCATCAATTTAGTGCTTTAATTGGGATATCCTTTTTTTGAAATATTCATTTTCTTTGGATGTCCAGTGTAAGGTTTATGAAGGTTTAATTGGTGTTGAAACCTATTTTAGAGCCATGTGGGATAAAAAAAATAATACTCCTCTATTTTCTCTTTATCACACATTTTGAATCACCAAAAACAGATCTTCCAATAAAATGTTGTGCCAATTGTAAGTTACATACCTTTGAGACCCTGATTTGGAGTTTGTCCTTCTGGTCGACCTTCCTTCTAATGTATTTCTAAAGATTTGTCCCTTATGAGTCTGAAATTTCATCATGTAATACTCTAATTTGTTTTATCTTCAATGATGTGGGTATGAGATTTTGATATTATGGTAGCTTTGGGAGGTATTAATCTCCACGTGTAACCCTGACAAGAATAGAATATTGTGGGAAGCGAGAAGAAACCCTAAAGCATTGGACATAACCATAGAAGACAAGTCGACTAAAGGAAATATTTAATATTTATTTTTTAGCCTCGAGAATGAGAAGTCGGCCCAGAAAGATGAGGAAGACCAGTATAAATACAGGAAGCCAGAGCTCATTTGAAGGACACAACTCGCAACTACAGAAATCTAGTGCGCACTTCAGAAATTCAGTAAGTGCACAAGTCTAGAGAGTGATTGCAGCTGCAACTAGTATTTTAGATTTTAGACTTAGAATTTATCTTGGTTATGGTTTGGACTTTCTGCTTGGTATGTTATCTCTAGAGAGTGGTACGCTACCTTGATTGGATTTTGGACTTAGAGTTTTCTTTTGGAATTATTCTCTCTATCAAGGTTAAGGTGCTGAGGGGTGGCTTCGTTCTATGGTTGGGTGAAAATATTGCTATATTGTCTATGGTTAAAGCACACCTACTTTTCTAAATATTTATGGGCCTGCATTATCTTCAGACACTCTAACCACTGGAAGATAGATTGGGAGGATTTACTTAGTTACAGTTTCAGTTGGAGTCAAAGTTTTTGCTGCAGCAATAAAACCTTAACCCTCTTATTAAAGAACCTTAAGTGAAGATATTGAGCTAATTTCTGGATATCCTAGTGCACCCTAACCTAGCGCACCTCCTGGTACTCTCAACAAGCTAAGATGTCAAGTTTGAGTTTTTGGTCAAAGTCAAAGGTTGATCAAGTCAAAGAAGTCATGACTTACTCTAGGAAGTCAGAAAACAAGTTAGAAGGGGCTTCTAACTTCAGAGCATGGAAGACAAGGATTGACCTCATCCTTTTCAAGAATAATGTGTTTGATATCATGAAAGGAAAGATCATGGAACCATAGTTTGAAGAAGGAAAAGAGAAGGAACCTCAGAATGTTGCAGTTATGGAGAAGTTCAAGGACAATGACATCAATGCCATGAGTATAATAGTGGACTCTATAAAATTCCACTTGATACCCTACATATCTCATCTAAGAATATGTACAATGCCCTAACTAATATCTTCTCAGTTGGAAAAATTGGACAAGTAATGAGTCTGAAGAATGAGCTTCGTGACATGAAAATGAATGATGATGAAAGCATAACATCATAGTTAAGATATAAACTACAAGCTACTGAAGAAATCATTTCAAGGAACTAGTAAATATAGTACTCAACAGCCTTCCCAAGACATGGGATGCATTTGTCGCAAGCATGAACACAAGAAAGGAGTATCTTGTTGATGATTTCATCTATATAATACATTCTCCAGCTTACAAACCTATTACATGTGGATCATTCCAACCATGTGAAGATATTCTTCAGCTTACAAACCTTAGAGAAATCCCCTAACAAGGGTATGTGGTTCCTACCTAAGACAGAGCTGGAACATAGAGATGACCTCCTCCATTCAGAGAGTTGATAAGAAATCCAGATGATTATCCGGTGGGAAAGGCGATCTGTTGAGTTAGACGTGCTTGTGGCTAAGCATAAGGTGAACATGTGAAACCCCAAAGTGTTGGGTGCACCGCCATGAGAACATAAATGAAGATGATTTTTTAGCCTCCTCTGAGCAGAAAAGTTGACGAGAAGCTCCAGATGATTCTCCTATGTGAGGCAGTGGGAAAGAAGATTTGTAGAGTGGACGTGCATGTGGACAAGCACAGGTGAACATGTGAAGATCTGGTTCTTCTATGTAATGTAGTGATCTAGGCATATGGACATCCCTATGGATGCGCCTCTAGTGAATGAGAACTAGTGGGTGTATCATATCCTTTGCTATATTGTACAAGAGTCAGACTTGCCTGTAACCCTAATTATAATGTAAAGGGTACAGATCGACCCCACCTTAATGTGACTGTTAATTAATGTAAAAGATAATTAATCTAGTTAATATTAATTATATTATAAGCTAGTGAGGTCATCCATGTTGTTCCAATAGACACTTCTATTGACAGGTTCAGGTTAGTATAAGTAAAGGTAAATTCCCCATTGAGGAAACATATCTTTCAAGTGAGTTTGGAAATTTCAGCAAGTACACCTTCTTGGGAAAAGTGCGCATCTCTCTTAGGTGCTAGTCTTATAGGGTTTAAGCACCCTCGTATGTTCTAGGTTTTATATTGGTGGTGAAAGTATTTCTCTTGAAGAATATAGCAAAGTATTTGGTTGGGTTTTCTTCCCTTGTTGAGAAGGGTTTCCCATAATACTTCTTATGTTCTTGTGCATGGTGTTTCTTCTTGTGATCTTGGTTGTTGCAACATTATTGTTTATGGTTAAGACAAATGAAAATTAGAATGAACTACACACTTAACCTAGATTATTGAAAAATCAACATGGTATCAAATCATAGGTCTTGAATAACCCATTTCACAAGCTACAAGCTTTTACCAGTCATCCCTCCTCTTCTGCATAACCGTACGACCCTCCTAGGGTTTCTAGAAAATATGTAATGCCCTCTTCTTTTGAGTGTTTCAGCACTTGGAAATTGGACGTTGGGGATAAAATTACCATAGGAGTGTATGGCCTCCTTCAACGCATCTCCAACAAGATTCATATTTCATTTTCAAGCATTTTGACTTTTTGGCCCTAGGGTTTCTAGGGTTTTGCTAATTTCTATAGAAATTTCAAAATTAGGGTTTTTGCAATTCATTGAAGGAGCTCTTCAGCGCACCGGTGTTATCCTATCTTTCAAATGCTTATTTTTGGCAGTCATAAGTCCAACTAAACCTAAAAGTGATAGCCTATCCTAGTCGTTAGGTTTACTATCCAAGTTGACAAGGATTTGTGAAGAATCCAAAAATGAGAAAAATCATAATGGGGGGAAAGCTTGATGATTCAAGCAAACTCAGTTCCAGGAAAACAAGACCTAAAAGAAATGAATACATCAAAATATTAGCACCCTAGGGTATGCACTTTAATATATATTATTTGTATTATTAACATGAGGGAAATCGCAGGATGAAGGAACCTTTTGTTGAAGTCATGGATCCAAAGGAATCTTAAGTGCATTCAGAGGAGAGACACACTGGAAGTGAAGACACCAGGTTTGATTGTTGAAATTGTCATTCCTATAAAATATATTTCTAAAGTTTTCTACATTACAAGTAGGTGTTGTAGTTGTAACAACAATCCTTAAATTGATTTAATTCTAGAGATGCACTCATCATTCTCCTTTAGGAGATATTCTTGTTTTGGTTCCTTTTGTTTTCTTGTTCCAGACAGCTGAACAATAAAGGAAGATGGTTATCCTTCATAGGGATCCACTTGACTCAGAGGGAGTCAAAACTGTTTGAGAAAGAGGAAGAATAGAACCATCATTGGGGAAACCAATGCAATAATACATGATCAGAATCCTTATATGATTCTATGGATAGAAGCATGCATGACACTATATATGTTTAGAACAAGAGTCTTCAACAGACTTTGAAAAACATAACTTCCGAAGAATCCTTCACCAGAGTGAAGCTTGATATTAAAACACTTCAGGATATTTGGGTGCCCAGTATATTTTCATGTACTTGAAGAGAAGAATTCCAAGCTATAACCTTCAGGGAGAAAGGATACATTTATGGGATAAACATTGAATCTTTGAAGATATTCCAAGATCGACATCCCTGGTCAGAGACAGATTGAGACAAGTAGAGATGGTGTCCTTTAAGAAGAGATAGCCCTTCAAGGATCTAGAGAATCTCAAATGGAGATTAACAGTGAAACAATATATTCTCCCCCTTTAGCAGTTCAGAGGGAGACACACATTGTTCCAGTTGATTCAGGTTCTCCAATTGACGTGTTTAGAGATATTGCAGTAGGTCATAAAATGCCTACCTAGACTCACTCTGCAAGAGGTGGAGAAACATACAAGCCTCTCAAGGCACATCCTGAGAAATCAATAGAGATTTTCGAGCTATACTTCAGCCATGAGCCACTTCATTGATGTTGAGCCTCCTTGTCCTAGAGAAGAAACAGGAGAACATGTATGGCAAGATGCCATAACAGACGAATGTTAGTATATCTTAAAGAATGATGTATAAGATATTATTCATGAACCATAAGGGAATTCGGTGGTAACCTCCGAGTGGATCTATAAGATCAAGCATGCAACTGATGGAAGTATCAATAAATACAAAATGAGATCTATAACCAAAGGTTTCTCACAAACAGAGGGATTTTTCTATGATGAGACACTTGATCCAGTAAAAAAAATACATTTCCATCCGTACTACCATCCATGAGTTGGAAACTATATCAAATAGATAGATTCTTGATGAACTTGGATTTCATCAAGAGTATTTCTGATCCAAAACCTATATTATTACAATGTTGGTGATGAGAGCCTGATTTTGATGACTTATTCAGAAAGCCTTGTTGTTGGATACAAGTAATCCTTGACTTCTGAATTATAGATGAAGAATATGAGTATGATGCACCACTTCTTGGGAAAATAAGTATGACAGAGGACCGATGAAATTTTCCTAAATCAAGGAAAATATATAGTAAATATACTAAAGAAGTTCAAGTATGATAGAATACAAAATCCACCATGATAAATTTAAAAGGAGAATATTGATGATGATTCAGATGAGACTGGTCCACTTTGGATCACTGATGTATCTGGTTAACACCATACTGATTCATGTCATGCAATAAATGTTCTTAGTCATTTCATGAGTCAACCGAGACAGACTCACTAGACAACAGCAAAACATGAGGCACAGTTGAATATGGTCTTAGATATGCCTCTAGAGTGAACCTGAGTTTGTAGGATATACTAATTCAAATTGAGCAGAAAGTACAATGGACTAGAAGAGCACATCCGGTTGATGTTCTACCATGAATTTTTCCATGGTTTCCTAATGCAGCAGGAAACGAAAATCCATGTGGCCATGAATACCACAGAAGCAGAGTATGTACCATTGAGTGTGCAAAGCAGTATGGCTTCACAAGATTTTGACAGACTTACTTGATCATGAGATGGATCATATGATGATAACCAAGAGTTGATTATAAATCTCCTTGAGAACCCAGTGTTTCCTAATGGACTGAAATACGATGAGATGAAATATTCTTATATCAGAGATATGATGCAGAGGAAAAATTGTACACATACAGTACCTTCCTATGCTTGAGAAGATTACATACATCTTCACCAAACCAACTTGGTGAATAATGACTTCCTAGTTGAGAGGAAGTATTGATGACTCCAACCAAGACTAAATTCAAAGCACATCTGTGTGAGACTTGGCATGATGAAGAATGCCTCCCTCGCAGAGAGGGAGTGTTGATGATTGTAGCTATGTGAGACATTCTCCAGCTTACAAACCTGTGAGATGTGGATCATTGCAGCCATGTGAAGATATTCTCCAGCTTACAAACCTGAGAGAAAGAACCTAAGAAGGGTATGTGGTTCCAACCTAAGATAGAGTTGGAACATAGAGATGACCTCCTCCATTCAGAGAGTTGAGAAGAACTTCGGATGATTATCCAGTGGGAAAGGCAATCTGTTGAGTTAGACATGCCTATGGTTGAGCACAATGTGAATGTGTGAAACCCCAAAGTGTTGGGTGCATTTTCATGAGAAAATAAATGAAGATGATGTGTTAGCCTCCTTTGAGCAGCAGAGTTGACGAGAAACTCCAGATGATTCTCATGTGTGAGGCAGTGTGAAAGAAGATTTATAGAGTGGACATTCTTGTGGATGAGCATAGGTGAACATGTGAATATCTTGTTCTTATGTGTAATGGAGTGAACCAGAGATATGGAAATCCCTATGGATGTGCCCCTAGTGGATGAGCACTAGTGGGTGTATCAGATCCTTTGTTATATTGTACAAGAGTCAGACCTTCATGTAACCCTAATTGTAATGTAAAGGGAACAGGTTGGCCCCACCTTAATGTGATTGTTAATTAATGTAAAAGATAATTAATCTGGTTAATATTAATTATATTATAATCTAGTGAGGTCGGCCCTGTTGTGCCAAAAGAAACTTATGTTGACAGGTTCAGGTTAGTATAAGTAAAGGTAAATTCCCCATTGAGGAAACATATCTTTCAAGTGAGTTTGGAAATTTCAGCAAGTACACCTTCTTGGGAAAAGTGTGCACCTCTCTTGAGCGCTAGTATTCTAGGGTTTAATCACCCTCTTGTGTGCTAGGTTTTGTCTTGGTGGTGAAGGTATTTCTCTTAAAGAATATAGCAAAGGATTTGGCTGGGTTTTCTTCCCTTGTTGATAAGGGTTTCCCATGATACTTCGTGTGTTCTTTTGCATGGTGTTTCTTCTTGTGATCTTGGTTGCTGCAACATTATTGTTTATGGTTAAGACAAATGAAAATTGGAATGAACTACATGCTTAACCTAGCTTATTGAAAATTCAACATATCTCACATTTGAAGAATTTTGGACTTATTGTGCACAAGAGGAATCAAGGATTAGCACAAAAGAGAAATCACAAAAGAGATACGATGATCAAGACTTAACAGTAAAATTCAAGAATTTTAGGAATAAGAGGAAGTTTGGCTTAAGGAAGGAAATAGACGAAGCATCGGTTTCCAAAGAAAGGGAACCCTCAAAGAAGACCAAGCGGGATAAAACATACTTTTAATTCAAGGTAACAATATTCTTCAAAGTTCTTGTACATACCATGTTTACATAGTTTTTGTACATATATTGCATATCTATGTCTTAGAAGATAAGATGTTCAAGTGAAACAATATCTATGGAAGAATAACAAGATAAGGATTGATATCACAATGACTACAGGTCAAGAAATACACATGAAAAGATTAAGTACATTGAAAACCCTTGGTAACAATTCTTGTGGAAGCTATTATATAAGTAACAACTACCAGATAAGTCGAAATCAGAATCAAACTTGAAAGAGACCCAGAAGAATTCAAAACAAAAATAAGTCAACAATCAATAGGAAATTAGAAAAAAACTTGTGACACTTTGCAGAAGAAAATAAGGATGAAGACGGAAGCGTGGACTCTCTTAGATGGAGGGAGTTGATTACAAAATTCCAAAATAAGAGCATGCATTCATTCATGAAGCAAGGATTAGGAGGGAGTTTATCCTAAATGATATGATCCATTGAGGATTATAAATTATATGTCCATTTTCCAATTGAAAGTAGCAGCCATGATAAACATCATGTGTTCAGTTTGACTCTAGAAGAAGTCTTCTTCGAAAAGAATCCTTAAAGTATCCTTGGTTGTCCATCTACAACCATGATTCTATGATGAAAGGAAGAAGTTGGAATCTTCAGGGAATATAGAAGAACCCATGGACCCAAGAGTTAAAGAGAGACATGATGAAGAACATGAATATTCCAAGAAAGAAAGAAAATCAAGAACAACTAGTTATTATACCGAGAATCACAAGACTACCAGTTTGTCTTGAACCCACTAAGAAGCAATCAAGCAGAAGAAATTGAAGTTATGATAAAGAACAGTGTATGTAATAAAATGTGAAAAAGACTTCTGAATGGAAGAATTGCAAGTTTCAAAGTTTCTTCTAGAAGGAGGGAGAAGACTATGACAACAACTTGTTCCAGTAAACCAGATATACCTCTTGTAGTATCCATGGATTGGAATTTACATGTAAAATATTGTTCTTCCCAATAAAGCAAGTGACAAAGAAGCTTATACCAGAAAGAGACCCATGTATGAAGATATAAGAAGACCTCGTATGGATTCAAACAACTTGATGTAGAGTATCTCATATACAACAGAAGCGTGGTGAAAATTTTCTATGACAGAGATAGTGTATCAAAATAGTTACTCAGAATCCTAGGATGATGGATTGTTAATCCATGGAAAACTCTCATGATGACAAAAGAAGTTCTACTTGGATATGTTTCAGTTTGATCCTTTCCACGATGTCATGAGCTAGAAGAAAACATAAGTGTTGAATTCGACCATGATATAATGTAATGATCGGAGCTATATGAAGCCTTCAAATAAAACCAGTGTTCCATGAAAGACCAAAGAAAATTGAAATAAAGCATTACATTCTCCATGATGAAGTCCAGAAAAGAAAAGTGGTTCTCCAATATATCTCCACAGATCAGCGGATAGAATATATTCTAGTAAAGCCTTTGTCCGAGATGAAAAACTTGCGTACTTAAGAAACAAATTGGGGCTCGTGGAGACAACTTCCTTATTGAAAAAGGAAGAGATTATTCCTAGGTTGGGAGGAAGCACTGATGTGTTATTGATTTATGGAAAGTCATTTTTCAGTTCAAAAAATGGTCCAGGATGAGCAGTTAATTTCTAGTTTGAAAAGTGGTTTGAGATTTTTTACAGACAAGAATTTTCCATTTCAAAAAATGGTCCAGATCAGACAGTCAATTTCGTAATGAAAATGGTTCGATATATTGTTGTTGTACCATAGAAAGAGATTCCCCTTGTGGCCAGTGTGGGGGAATGGTCTAGAAAAGTCATTCTTCTTGGAAGTCACTCTGAGTAGTGGCCAAGTA
>ML828827.1:0-24956 GCA_009831015.1 Picea engelmannii
TGCAAGGTTCTTTGGGAGCACAAGTAGAGGCTAAAATACCACAAGATATGTGATCACTTGTTATCCCCTTTGTATGAATTCATTTTCTGTGTGCCAGCCTCGTGCATGATAGATAAAGATTTAGCTATAATAATAAATATTTGGGACTAGTACCTAATGGAGCATGGGACTTACATCAGAATATATGGGGTTACCAAATCTCCTGATATACTCCCAATATGTTTCCTCGAATTTTTTTTACTTCAATAGGTTTCTTATCAAGTGACGATTCATCGAGTCAAGGTGGCTCCCTTATGTGGAAATAAAGCTATCTATCACCCACTCCCATTATAGATTAGATAATACTCTTTCAAGAATATCAAGTAGGCTCAAGCTGAAGTGGATACATTGTTGTTGTATTTCTTCAGAGAAGAAATATTTAGAAGAAATAACCCCAAAAAGGTGGTTTAGGAGTATTGTATCTAGATCAAGCATACTTAGGAGTACACTTTGTCTATTTGGGAGGAACAAGCAATCCACTGCAGGGCCAATAGTTATGATGAAGTAATTTCCACAATATAGGTCAAGCCCATAGGGAGGATCACTGATGAGAAGAAATCCCATGAAGAAGCACAGAGAATGAAGGGGGAACAAGAAGTGAAAAAAGAAATGAAATCCACACATTCTGAATTAGCCTAGGAGGAAGAATAAAAAATGATAAGAAAAGAAGAAAAAGGGAAAAGATACAAAAAATAAGGAGGATGCCGCTAAGAAAAGGAGAAATTTTGAAGAAGGTAAGCAATGGCAGAAGCTGATGTAGCAACAAAAAAAGTGGAATCAAAATCATTAGCCGAGAAAGCAGTGAAGGATGAAAGAGAAAAAATAAAAGATGCAACCAAGAAATAAATTGTAGAGGAAGAAACAACAGAGAAAAGAGTAGCAAATGAAGTTGTAGCCAAGGTAGCCAAGGAGTAGCAATGAAAAAGAGATGAAGAAGATATTAAATATGATGCGTCACCAATGGAAACTAGGTTTCCAGAGTCATCAATGAAAGTCCCTAGAAGTCAACCTCAATTCAGTGGGATGGAATTGGGACTTCAAATCCCATATAAATCAAGCAAAGTGCCAAAGTTGAAAAATTTCAAGTACGAAAGGTACCAACCACAGGGGACAACCTATTATACATTGTCACAAAGAATACTGTAACAAAGGATTCCATCCAATATCCACTCTCCATAGCATCCGCTGGCACCTCCTTTACCACAACCACAGATCAAAGCCTTAAGAAATTGTATCGCCAAAACCAATAGAAAGATGTCAGGATTAGAGAACTAGAAGATAAACTCCAACAAGTGAGGTTAGATGAAGGAAACTTGCAAGAATTCAAATCATTTGTAAAAAAAATTAGAACATAACTAGAGGAATCCATTACAGATATGTATTCCCACATGCATGTCTTTCAACATTTGGCGGCTAGCATAATGGAATAACACAAGCACATACAAGCCAAGAACACCTAGTTGGTCACCATATGAGAGGGATTATATAACATGGATAGGTGTATCACCAAGAATCCTTATGCTCAAGGGTTGACATCAATGAAAACCAACCCAATTAATCAACAAACTAACCAATACCACCATAATTAAAAGATTTTAATGGAAGCATACCTTTGTATTTTCCAGTTCCTCTTTTAAAAATTTTGATGATGTTTTCCATTTCTTCATCTTCTTCTGAATCATCACTGCAACTACAATATGAATTTCGCTTTTTCTTGTTATTTTTCTTTGTTTTCTTAGATGCATTAAGTGTTGTTTCCTTCGTGATTTGACTACTTTCTCTATCCTCATCTCATAAGTTGTGAGTATCCCATGTAACTCATCCATGGCCATTGTATCTAGGTCGACTCTTTCTTCTAGAGTTAAAATATTTGGATCAAATCTCATCGAAAGAGACCTTAGTACCTTTTGAATAACAAATCGTTCCTTCATTTGGTTTACCAAGTCTTTAATAGAGTTCATTGTTTCATCAACTCATTGAAAGTAGGCTACATTTTTTTCATCTTCATCCATCTTTAATTGTTTGAACTTGGATCTAAAGGTTTGAATTTCAACTCCCTTGACTTTGGTGTATCCTTTGTAGATATTATTAAGTTTGTCCCAAACATATTTTGTGGATTCACAATGCATAACCTTGACATGTACTGATTCAATCAAATCATTGAGGGTAACATTTTTATCCCTTGAATCATTATCTTTAAGTTTATTTCCATCCTTGTCTATCAGGGGAGTGGTTGGTGCCTTGTATCCATCTACTACTACACGCCAAACATCAAATCCCTATGCCTACACATATGTTTTCATCCTTTTTCCCCATAATGCATAGTTCTAACTGTCAAACTGTGGTACTCCAATATTAGGATATTACAGGATCTCCTTCCAATGGTTAGATTGCTTCTTGAAGGACCTTCTCTGATACCAATTGTTGGAATACTAAGAGGGGAGTGAATCAATATTGATACTTTTATTACTTTTAAGAACAATATGTATTTTTTAAATTTATGACCAATTCATCAATAGCATTCAAAACATTATAAATAATATAAATAAATAGTGAACAATAAGAAACCACACAAGTACACAATACACCAATATTTTACATGGAAACCCAATGAAGGAGAAAACCACATAACCCTTTCCTTATATGTCAAAATAAATACATTCATAGGAAGCACCCACTTCCTTCTTTTCCATCTACAACTAGAAGGAGGTTTCGACCCCCTAGTTTCTCATGATCCAACCTGAAGGAAGCTACAACACCATTAGTTTTATGGAACCAACCATAAGGAGGATACAACCCACTTTCCTTTCCCCGTCCTGCCACCCTGAAATATAAATGGAGACCAACCTGTCACTATAGATCCTATCATTATAAATCCTCTCACTATAAAACCTATCACTGAAAAACCTGTCACATCGATCTCATCAACCAATTAGATCTGATCACATAGATCTCATACCCAATATCACAAGTGTATAGCTCAAACCATGTATCTAGGATCCGAAATATGTCTCTCTAATCATGTGCCATACATATACCAATATCCATATTCCAAATATAGTGAACTATTACATCAACCATGTATCAAACCCTCATTGTTATGCAACTTCAACATGTATCACTATCATAAACAGGACAACTCAACTAAAATTTCTCAAACATGTACCATATGACACAAGATATGCCTCAAGAAAATACCCAATAATGTGTTCCAAGTACAAACAACAAGTGCACCAAAAATGGTCCTCTATAGATATACCTCATACAACATGTACCATACAACCAATAACAACTCAAGGGAATATACTCAACCTCACACCACCATACCTCGAGCAATCACCAAGATCCAACTTCAAACAACCACACAAACATAACTTTTATTTTTGTAGATGACTCTATTGTACCTAAACACTGTCACACATGATTGTCGACTCTCCTCAGTTCATGTAGTCTATTGCACACCTCACCCTTCAGATCTAGCTTTGCCTCCTAGGATGAAGCCAATTCTCTCGCGTTTCCTCATGTGATGAACTATCGGAAACCCATGGGGTTTCCTTGCAGGACATTAGTGTTAGAAAAACAGGACCGCGGAGCAATAAAATAAAACAAATGTAGAAACAAAACACAAGAGACACACAATACAAGAGAGACACAGATTTACGTGGTTCACCCAGTGTGGGCTACGTCCACCAGAGAAATTGCCAGGTCCTTCCTTTTTTATTATCCAGCAAATGAAGGGATACAACCTACAGCAAAACCCATTGTAACTTCCTCTTCTTTCTCTCACAGTCGCCTCTCTCAGAATACAATATTCACTCGCCTCTATAGCCACAATACATTTCCCTCATAAAAGAGGGTTGCCTTCTAGGGCAGAAAACCCTAACATAATCTCTACCATTAGATCTGCGACCTTATAATGAATGGTCCATATTTACAATGAAATTACAATATACTTTTACAAGGCAATTTTTTCTTCGGGGGCTTCGCCCCTGAACCCCCACTGGGGGCCCGCTTGCCCCTAGATCCCCCAGTTGGGGGGATAGCCCCCCCGGACCCCGCAGAGGGGGTACCCCCTCTCTGCACTCCCCCACGTGGAAGAGTGTACATACTTCTGGGGTGTAAATACTTCATGGGGTATAAACACGACTGAAAACAAGGACCTCTGAATCAGGAAGATAATCAGGCTCCACAACCAACAATTAGTAGTCTGACCCACGGGGATCAAATAAACTACGGTTTTTCAAAAAACCCTCACTCTTCTCTACAGTCACAAAACTTTACTGTCACTCTTCCTTCGTTGTTTTATATTTGCACTACCTCATATTTGTCAATGAAATCTCTTCCAAAAACCTTTCACAAGATAGATATTAAATATGATGAATAGGTGTTAATGGGAGTCTCTTGATATATTATTTATACTTCCCAAGTGTCTTCCTTTAGGGGCCATCTTGTAACGATTTTACCCCTTTTCCTTCTTCTAGGGATAACCCACATTTTTTTTGCAACTACTTTACCCATAATTAGTAAATTCATAATTTATTTGTTACAACTACTTTACCTATAATTAGTAAATTCATAATTTCTTTGTTACAACTACTTTACCCATAATTAACTTCTTGTTGCAACCACTTTGACTAAAAAAATTCTTGATGACTTTCTAGGGGCTTTTATAATAATATACTTCTTGTTGACCTTCTAGGGGTTTCTAGATTATTCTTGAGGGTCTTCTAATTTCACAAGGCCATATCTCCCGAACCGTGAGGAACCCCGTTTCGTACCACATATCTCCAGAAATGACATGGCATATATTATCCATCTATGATAGTATTACTTGCAAGAACATAGACCTTCATGTATTTATTCGAAGATCAACTGAGGGTTCCATGAACATACCTTCGGGGCTACCATAATCTATTTTCATACTTTCTTCAAGAATTGAAATCAATGACAACCAACCCAATATTTCAACACTAAATCTTTGAAATACTTGTATTGTCTATTTCAACACCCACTCCCATCTCCTTATGCTAAATATAGTCCATCTTTTCCAATATGAAAATAATTTTAATGTTAATATATGCCTTTCCCTTTTGGACTCTATGTTCTTGTACTATGATGTATATGTAGTAGTCCCTGAATGATTACTCTGTCCATTTTCACTCATTCCCCGAAGAACAATTTTTCTTGTACTTTTATCATTTGTACTTGGTTGCTTCTGTTCAAGGTATACATCCAAAAGAACATGACATAGTATTTAAAAATGCTTATATCATGCACCTTTATGCCTCTTATTCCTTGAAGAGTATTACTTCTTCTTTACCATCTCTATAAAGTTTTGCATGATTTCAATGCTCTTTCTACTTCTGATATACATGTTCTAGCTACCTACATCCTTCTATTCATTCACTTTAAGTTCTTAGGAATCAAGATTTTTGTCTTATAAAATTCAATCCATAGGTAGCCCTTTAGCTATTTACAAGACAACAAAATTGTCCATATTGTTGTCTAAAAACTTTAGAAATCTTCATAACAATATCCTCTCACTGTAAAACAATATGTATATAGGTGGCTATCTGGAAATCTATAATGAGATTCCTCTCACTATAAAACAAAGTGTAAGTTGGATATCTAGAAATATCTCCAACTAGATTCCTCTCACTCTTTACAACATATAAGGTGGCAATATAGACACTCTCTTAAAAAATTCCTCTCACTCATACAAGGTGGCCATATATAAATTTACATAGTCCCTATCACTCTTATAATTTACCATGATTGTATTACAAGCCTTCTAATATACTTTTAGGATATTTACACATATTCATATTACATTTACACATATACACATTTACAAAATTGTAAAGATGGTTTAGCTATGGACTCATTCTTCCCAGTGTACTAGGAGGAGTCTCGCAATTTCCGACCTTTGAAAATGCCTTTGAAGTTGATTTTGAATATGACATTGAATCTAATTTTGAATCCAAGTGACCATTGGACCAAACTATAGGTCTTCCCAGTAAGCTGTACAACCTCTCCTTATGAATACTAAACACTATTGTCTTGTCTAGAGTATCTTCCCTTAGATACACAAGTACCTGGCCATTCTAGAATGCGACTACATATCTTTAATCTTCAAATGCCACAATTGAGAGTATATTTTTCTTTAAATTCATAATATACATCCTATGTTCGATACCCATAAATCCTTCGGACTCAAGATGGGTTATTACATATCCATACCCCCTTATTTCTTTTCTGGTGTTGGTTCCTGATCCAACAAAGAAATTTGTGTCAAATTATGAGAAAGTAAAAAATATTGATATCATACCAATCATGTGGTGAGATGAGACATTATCTATGAATCATTATTCAGTGTCTTCATATATCACTTTTCCAAGACCATCATATTGGAGTTACTTCACACACACCTAGGATTTATTTTTCCTAAGGTTTTTCCTTGTTTATTAGTCATAATTAGTCATTATCCAGTCTCCTATATTTTAGGGGAGAATATTCCACCTGCAGAATATTCTCTTTCAGTTGACACTCCAGCTTGACTAGTTGAGTTGGGTTTAGATGATGCATTGGTTTTATCACCATGCAACATTGGGATAATCACCATGATAATTTGACCTTTCCTTGGTATAATCACTATACTGACGCATTACCTTTGATTCCCCGAGTTAACTCCTCACTACTTTATGTTCGGTCAGTTAACTGAAGACTAGTTGACTAGTTAACTCAACTAGGTGGCAATTCACTCCCATAATTGCTTGAGAGACTATACTAGGTGGCAGTTCACTCCTGTAATTGTTGGTGTGTGTCCAGGTCACTCTATACCACCACTATGGTGCATTGATTCTCCTCCAGTTGGCACTCATTGAGATATGTAGAGTATATCATGTGTAAATTATTCATTATTCACAACGGTTAATGAGAATTCTTTCATTCTTTCTCTCCTTCTTCTTCTTTCTCTAATTCTCTCTGCAAATGTGTGTATTATTGTTTATCTAGATATATTCTATGTAGGTTCAACACATTTACATGGTATCAGAGCCGATGGAATGTTAAGCAAAAACTACACCAAAATTGTTTGCAGGTACAAAAGATTGAAGACAGCGGAAAGATAGAATTCCAAAAAGAATTCATTCTTACACCTTACAACTATTTTTCATGGAAGGAGAAAATAGCCATACATATATAAACTAGAGGGTTGTACAGGTTAACCTTGAATACAGATACAAAATCGACATCATCCATAGAAAAATCCAAGTATTTAAATTGCATGGATGAGGCACTTGGAACAATTTGCAGTTTTATTTCTCCCGATCTCCTTTTTCATATATCTTCCTGTAAGACTCCCAATGAAGCTTGGATCGCCTTGGAAGGGATATTTTGAAAACATGATGAGATGAGGGGACACATGTTGGAGGTGGATTTGCTCACATTGGATCCAAAAAGCTTCGATAATATCCCATATTTCTTTACAAAATTCAAGTATTTACTATCGCAACTGAAAGCTTGAGGGGTTGATAAATTGAAGGAGGAGAAAAAAATGGTTCTCACCATTCTCTCCAAGATTGATCTTGAATTCTCTATATCCATATCCACATTCCATACTGTTAGATTCTCCTCTGCAGCCACCTAGAAGATGCCTTCTCTTGATGACTTTATCGAATCCCTGACACAAGAGAAAACCAAGCTCCTCAACATGGGCACAATCAAAGGCCCAAGGGTGCATACACTCACTATGAATGATGGAAGCAAAAAATATTAGAAATCTAAAGATAAATATAAACAAAAATCTCATGCACATTCGAAGAAGGAAGGGTACACAAAACCCTTCACCAATGCCTCCGGATCCAAAGGGGAAAAGGGAAGAAAAGGGGAGAAATGCACGTACTGTCAAAAAGGATTCCATTCGAAATCCACATGCATGCAAAAACAAATAGATCTGATGTCTCAAATACTTAATAAAAACGACCTTGGAAATATCATTCTCAAGCGTGCCAAGAATAAGAAGCCAGAAGATCTAAATTCCAAGAAAGGCAATTCTAGCCATGCCTTGATTGCCATCAACTCCTCTCCCGATGCTTGAATCATTGATTTAGGAGCATCACATCACATGGTTGCCTCAAAAGTAGTATACTATTCTTTGGATGGATGCAAAGGGTCTCCTATTCTGATGGGGGACAACTTGTTTTCCAAAGTCATCGACAAAGGAAGGATTGAACTTACCAATGAAATCTTCGAGAATGTGTTGCATGTTCCCATGACTTTTGTCAACCTTTTCTCTGTGTATCAGATGACGAATTTCGGCACCGAAAATAAATTCATATTCAAAGCAAATTATGTGGACATCTATGACATGCAAACCAACTCTAGGGTTGCTACCAGTGAGGTAAATCATCAGTCTAGATTGTATACTTTTTTTGAATTCATTGAACTTGTTTCTGCTTTACTTATTACTTATGCTAATGAAAGTAGTAGGATATGGCACAAATGGTTTGGACATTTTAGTTTTAGATACATGCAATATATTAGCGGGGCGTTGCAAACAGTAGGAAGTGATTTTTAGCTTAGATTGTTTCATAGTTTTTGAATGATTTTAAAGGCTTCTTGAGGGAGGAGGATAAAACGTTTAAGACATGAGTGAAGAGCCATGCGGCCACTAGAGTGAGGTTCTCTGAAGCCAGGAGGAACTTCAAGGGGAGCCAGTGAGGCTCCGGAATAAGAACCTAAAATGGAAGAATCAACATTGGGGTAGGCAGAACATGAATCTGCTGAAGGAACTGAATGTTTGAGAGACACACAAAATCCAATTTCTGAACCATCTATCAGTGGAGGAGGAACACCTAGCGAAATGACAAAAGAAGAAGGAAATGCAACCACTGAGACTGAGACCTTTGGGTTTCCATTCTTGGATATTTCCAGAAACATCAGCATCAAAAACATCCCACTATCATCGTTACCCACTTTCACAGGTATGTCAACTGAAGATCCAGACTTATTTTTACTCGAGTTTTACATATTATGTAGAAGCTATAACTACTCAGACGATGCTGAAAAACTTAAGCTCTTTCCTGCCACAATGAAGGATTCAACCTTAAGTTGGTTCATGAGCTTAGGAGAAAATACAATTCTCTCTTGGGATTAGATGAAAGACACATTTTTACATAAATACCAAGACTATTGTAAGGATAATGCTAAAAATGACATTTTTAAAATGTAGCAAATAGAAGATGAAAGCCCTAAAGACTACTTAGAAAGGTTCTTATACAACTATCAGAAATCAAAATTATTCACCACATACCCAGTTGTAGTAAGAACTATATTTTTGAAAGGTATTATAGATGACTACATAGAAGTTTTAAACTTGTTAAGTTCAGGAGATGTGCACCAAAAGCCTTTTGCAGAGTTTGCAGATTACTGTAGAATATACTCAAGAGGACAAGCTAAAATAGGAAAATGACCAAGATATTCTTTTAGTAGAAATACAAGACAAAGCTCAGGGACTGTCACCAGAATTGAGTTAGGAAACTTATTAGAGAAATTTAAAACAAACATCTTGAGCACAATCAGTAACCATTTAGATACCCTAAAACTGAAAAAGAAACAAGAATAAGAGACTGTTTTATCAATCTTTTGTCCTAGATGTCGAAAGAAGCATGGTGAGAAAGAATGCCCATTAAATGTCATAGAAATCCATGGCATGTGTACACTAGAGAACCCCACATCTGAGTGTCCAACTTTTCTTGAGCTACAAGCCAGGTATAGGGGAGGAGGAGTCTCACAAGAACAACCATACCCTTCCAGAAGACCTTGGAGAGAGCAAAACCCCAATGCATTTTATGAACCTAATGCATAGTATCAACAACAACAATGGGGTCCTTCTCCAATTACCTATCCACAATGGACACCTCAACAAGCTCAAACTCAAGCTTGGAAACAAGGTTGGAGGGGGCCTTTGTATGGGAATCCCTCTTACCCTACATATCCACAGTATCCTACAAACATTTCCCAATTACTAGCTGGATTTAATGCACCACAGATGCAAGCTTTACTTCCACCTCCTATACAACAAAAATTTACAGTCCCCTTGAACCCTAATCAATAGCAACAAGTATCTATAAATGCCAATCAAAAACCACAAAACCAAGCTTCCCACAACCTTTTGAGACCAACAACAATCCTTGCCCAGCCAATCCCTAACCCAAATAATCAACCCACCCACCCTGTTCAGAATGCAGAAGTTCAAACCTTTCCCACCTATGAAATTCAACTAAGATCAGGGAAAGTTGTAAATCAATCAAATCCTGGGGTAATAATTCAAGAAGAAAATGATAATCATTCTGAAGAAGGAAACACTCAAACCACCCCTGTAGAAGAAGAGACTTCCCCTCCTATTCCAACCACTTCGCAGTCTGTAGGAGTACCTCAACAAGTTAATCTTCCACCCTACCCTGAAATATTATTAGAGAAGAAACCTGACCCACCCTTGCACAAAGACATAGAGGATGAGTTACGAAATGTGTGTATAAAAATACCTCTATTGCAAGCCATTAAGGATATCCCCATATATGCCAAAATCATAAGGGAGCTTTGCCTTAAGAAACTAGGAAGGAAGAACAAGGAACCTCCCCTTGTGCATGCAGTGGGGCAATTATCTGAATTTATTTCTGAAATGCCATACAAATATAATGACCTTGGGAACCCAGTAGTCATTGTTGAAATTAATGGTATTTCCTTACCAAACACACTCAATGATTTGGGTGAAGCAATTAATGTAATTCCTTTTGACACTATGCAAAAACTCCAAATCAACCAGTTGAGACCAACCCAAACCATGATAGAGTTGGCAGATAAGTTAGCCATTATCCCTACAGGAAGTCTAGATGATGTCACAATCACTCTAGCTTCTTGGGAGTATCCAATATACTTTCTAGTCATCTATTCTAAATCATCCTCCAAACCAGGACACCCTGTGGTTCTTGGATGTCCTTGGCTGGTCATAGTATATTCCTTTATCAGTTGTCAGTCTGGTGAGATGACTATATCCAATGGCACACATAGCCAAAATCTTGTCCTCTTCCCTCCTACCCAACCGAAACAGGAGATACTTGTTTGGTTAGAAAACCCTTATGGACAGAAAGATTGCATTAGAACCCTATTAACACTTGAACAAGTAAGAGGAATGCAAGAACAATCAGATGAACAAGTCTTAAGTTTATTTTTGGCTGATACAAATTGCATTTAATATCCGAGGTCTTTTGCAGAGTTGTCACACATTTTCAGTTCTAAATTTCAACAAAATTGGCACCTTGATATCACTCAATTATATACTTTATCACCAGCTTCCTTAGAGAAGGAAGAAAGTACTGAACTTGTTGAGATTAGCCCATGAAAACCTTTGTATATCAACTCTAGTTTGGAACCAGAACAAAAGTCACAAGTAATTGAAATGCTCCAAAGACAATTTGATGCATTTGCATGGAATTATGCAGACATGAAAGGCATTCACCCTGACACATGAACACATCATATCTACACGAATGACCAAATCAGACCAGTTATACAGCCTCAACGAAGGATGAATCTAGCCCTCAAAGATATTGTAAAAGAGGAATTGCCAAAACTCCTTAAAGACAATATCATATACCCCATTTCAAATAGTCAATGGGTGTCTCCACTTGTCATAGTTCCCAAGAAAAATGGTAAGTGGAGAATATGTGTAGAATTCAGGGAGTTGAACAAAGCCACCCATAGGGATTATTTTCCCTTACCATTTATTGATCGGGTGTTGGATACCTTGTCTGGGAAGAAGTATTTTTCGTTCCTAGATGGGTTTAGTGGTTATAACCAAATACAAATAGCACCCGAAGACCAGGAGAAGACCACTTTCACCTTCCCATGGGGAACCTATGCTTATAGGGTTCTTCCTTTTAGACTTTGCAATGCCCCAGCCACTTTTCAAAGGGCTATCCTAGACATTTTCTCTGACTTGATCAATGATTGCATGGAAGTCTACATGGATGACTTTACAGTCCATGGAAATGACTTCCAGGAAGCTTTGACCAGTCTAGAAAAAGTCTTGATTAGGTACAAGGAAACTAATCTTTCCCTAAGTAATGAAAAGTCAAAGATGATGCTCACTGAAGGCATTGTTTTGGGACATCACATCTCTAGTTTTGGAATGAGAGTTGATCTAACAAAGATTTATATTATCACACAAATCAGAATACCTTCCTCACAAAAGGAAGTTTGCAACTTTTTAGGGCATGTTGGCTACTATAGAAGATTCATTCCGAATTTTACAAGCCTAGCTACCCCTTTATTCAAGTTATTATCTAAAGAAGCCGAATTTAATTTAGATTATGAATGCCAAGTATATTTTGAGATTCTAAAACAAAAATTGTGAACTACCCTTGTATTAAGAGGACCAAATTGGTCCCTTCCTTTTCATATTTGAACCGATGCCTTAGACACATCCCTTGGGGCAGTTCTTGGACAAAGGGAAAATCAAATGCCTTATGTTATTTACTTTGTCAGTAAAAATTTGTCTCCAGCAGAAGTTAATTATACGGTCACAGAAAACGAATTGTTAGCTGTGGTCCATGCTATCAATAAATTTAGACACTATATTATAGGATATCAAGATTTTGTACACACTGATCATTCAACCATCAATATATTAATGAACAAACCTGTAACAAACCCTAGAGTTACAAGATGGTTGTTATTATTACAAGAGTTTAATATCAACATTATTGATAGACCTGGTAAGGATAATCTTGTGGTTGATTTCTTATCTAGAATGATTCATCTGGGAGATAACGCACCAGTAGATGATAAATTTCCTGATGAATTTTTTTCTTCTATTTCTACATTTACTCCTTGGTATGTAGATGTAGCTAACTATCTGGTGACAGGGAAGATGCCTCAGAAATTATCTCCTAGAGAAAAACATAAAGTAATTCAGCTAAGTGAAAACTACATGTGGCACGATAATTGTCTCTACAAAACAGGACCAAATTTGGTAATTAGAAGATGTGTAAGGGAAGATGAGATCCATGATATTTTGCAAGCCTACCATGATGGTCCTTGTGGAGGACACTTTGCTAACAAGAGGACCGATTATAAAGTTCTTCAATCTGGTTATTATTGGCCTAATATTTTCAAATATGCTAGAACTTATGTATCCAATTGTGATGAATGCCAACAAATGGGTAATACTACTGCATGAGACCAAATGCCACTTCAAGCCTAATTAATCATTGAGCCTTTTGAGAAATGGGCAGTAGATTTTGTAGGGCCCATTAACCCTGCATCTAAAAAGAAAAAGTATATACTTATATGTACTGACTATGTGACTAAGTGGGTTGAAGCAAAAGCTTTACCAGCTGCAAGTGAACAATTAGTGGTGGATTTCCTTTTCAATGACATTTTTACTAGATTTGGGATACCTCAAGAAATTGTGACTAATTAGGAGACTCAATTTACCTCTAATCTAGTCAAAACTGTTATAGAACAGTACCAAATGAAGCACGGGAAATCTACACCCTATCATCCATAGGAAAATGGACAAGTAGAGTCTACCAACAAAGTCATTGAGTCCATTCTTACTAAAAAAATATAGCTACACCACAAGGATTGGGCTGACAGATTACTAGAAGTCTTATGGGCTTATAGAATCACTTGGAGAAATACAACATGACATACACCTTATGAGTTGTTGTACGGGAAGCATGTTCTTCTCCCTATAGAATTCCAAATCAAAAACTTCAGGACTATAGTACAAGTTGGCATGAACTTAGATGAAGACCAACAACAAAGACTCTTGCAACTTAATGAGATGGAAAAAATCAGACAGGAAGCACTTCAAAGAACCACCCTCATTCAAGAGCAAAGAGCAAAATGGCATGACAAGTATCTCAAAAAGAAAAAATTTCAACCAGGAGATTGGGCGTTGTTGTATGACAACAGATTCAAGAATTTCAAAGGTAAGTTAACTACTTGTTGGATGGGACCTTATGAAATTGACACTGTCTATGATAATGGTTCAATCAGGATAAAGACACATGACGAACATCAGACACCACTACTTGTGAATGGTCACCAGTTGATAATTTATAACAAACCCCTGTCAAAAGAGGATTTTTTGACACGTGTACTACAAAATTCAGATATGCAGGTGATTAGTAAGGAAGGAAACCTTCCTACTGATCCACATTTATTGATTGATTTACTTTTAAAAACGTTTGTACATAGGTGTGGATTGTGTTTTGTTAATAAGTTGAAGGTAACAATGGATTCTTACCTCCTTTTGTTTTACTTTTGAATTTTATCTTTGTAAGTATATTTCTATAATTTATTTGATCCTTCTCAAACTTGCTAAACATCAGTTGGTAGGCATCAACAATACTTTGTTCTGGTCTAGTACCAACAGTGCTGAGCCGGTACCAGAAATCCTGTTCTGGTCTGGTACCAGCAGTCATGTGCTAGTTCGGTACTAGAATTCTGTCCTTATACGGTACTATCAGGATACGTCACCTAATTGATAAGGAATGCTATGCCTATTTCAAAATATTATGAAGTATGAAGCCATGCAGTAACCACTTAATATGGAACCAAGAAGTTGAATGCAACATCAAGTGAAAGCCCTTATGAAGCAATAATTTCTTTTGGTTCTGTTGCTGACTAAAGGGAAGTATTTTAATTTCTTTTGGTTCTGTTGCTAGCTAGAAGGAAGTATTTAATTTATTTTGGTTCTGTTGCTAGATAAAAGGAAGAATTTTTAATTTCTTTTGGTTTTGTTGCTAGCTAAAAGGAAGGATTTTTAATTTCTTTTGGTTTTGTTGCTAGCTAAAAGGAAGAATTTTTAATTTCTTTTGGTTATGTTGCTTGAAAAAGAAGACATAATCTTTATGTATGATTGTTAAAAGAACCATGCTTAATCTGTTTCAAAGTATAGAGGTTGCCTTTATCCAGTATTTCAGCATGATTAAAGGGATAAAAAAATATATTAGCATACAAGTAACTATCTCACCCTAACTAGACTTCAACAATATTCATTGGATTATCTTTACTAAAGAGTAACATATGAGTATATGATCACTCTTTGTCATGGGCACACTAGGATTTTTTTTATGGAAGAGGATGTATCAGTACCCTGAGGTAACTTTAGGTCATTCTCTTATGGACAAACTCAAACAGAATTATACATCTGGATCATTCTAAAGAAATAATGTCCATACATAAGTTTGTTTTTCCTTCAGACAAATCTTTATAGACATTCAAATAAGAGAATATACCTTCCAACCCAATACCATCCCAGCCTATAAAAAAGTTTTTAGACGACCCTCCCCTGTCACCGTGAAAAATCACTCTTTAATAAAAACCGAAATAGGTTACTATGGACAAGAAGCCTCTAATGGAAAAAGGGTTTAAGAGACTAACCCATCGGGATATTGAACAGGTCTGCTAGCAGCGAGTACGGGTCTGTGGTATGACTAGAAAAACCCATTAGGGTACTGAACAAGCCTGTTGGCAATGGGACATTCTTCCTGGGGAAGGAATGTCTCTCACTAATTATCACAACTACCCCACTGGAGTACTGACAAGGTTTGTTGGCAGTGGGTTCTGGTTGAGAAATGTCTCATCTATACTTCTCTGATTGAAAAATCCACTTTTTCCATCTAAAAAAATGAATACTACAAGCAAAGGCCACTGTTGACACTTATAAGATACAAACTCCAGATTAACAAACAAGATAATTACTACAAGAAAATTTCCATTTGAGAATTACCCTAAGTCAACTTTACCGATCTGACATCTAAAGCCTGCATTACCTAAGAAAGAAACTTCTTAAGAGTGGATCCCTAACTAGGGAGTCTAATATACTTATACTGTGAAATTTATCCATAACATCTAATGATAGTAAATCTCTGAATCAAGTTATGTTGGATCTGTTCTTCTAATAAAAATATAAAAACCTCCTTGTTTTCACTGTTGTCAATAAATCATCAAAAGAAAGGCAATTTCAATTTTTTTTAAGGCATGTGATCATATGCTAGGTGATAAATGTACTTTTGGAATTTGATTTGGTTTCTTTTCTCTTATCAATTCTCTTCCATTGTGATACAGGGTTTTGAAACTTCTTGCATAAGGATATGCAACATCACTGGCATGGGGGAGGGTCAAAGAGCTCTTCCAGGACTCTTTTTTAGACTCACATCTCATTTTCAGAAATCAACATGTTCACCTTACAACCCTGCAGAGCTAGACACAAAATAAGTTTCATGAAGTATAGGAAATTCCAGTACCAAGCTTCCAGAAAACTCCAGCCTAAAAAGATGAACTATGACAATCTACAAGCTTCAAATACAAAGGCATTCATATATGTTATGGGTATTGATTATACAATGGTAAATGAAAAGGTAACATGGTATTATTTATTTTCCTTTGCTTATAAAACTACAATAGGTATGAAAATGTATACTAGATATTATGACCTTAGTGTTAAAGCCATGCACCTAACTTCCACTTCCCTCATACCCATATGCTTAGCCTTAATCAATCCTCTCATCACATAAGCACTTGAAAATGATTCAGGGAAAAATACCATCAAAAGTGTGAATATGGAGCATGTCTAGTAATGATGAGCCATGACCCTAAACCAAGAACGTGCTTCATCCTTAAGCAATCACGAAGCTATCTCGTGTCATGAGCCATGATTCAACATCAAATTCACCGCTTAGAAGTCCAATCGCCTATCCCAAACAACAATGATGCTTCGACACCCAATGTTTTGTCCCCATCATTTCATTAATAGGCGGAAATGAAATGGCTTATCTGGGTGGTGAAGCCATCCATATGAGCCTCATATTGTCTTAATTTTCCCTTGCGGCATCTTTACTTAAACTCACCGCTTGAATTATCGATGCCATCACCATATTTTTTCTGTCGTTACCAACCTTTCTCTAGTTCTGATCCTACTCCTCTCTGTGATCTCCGGTACCAAACCCTTACCCTCATAGCTAATTAAATCCTTGTGCTACAACCCGATTTTTACTCACAATTTATAAAGATGGTTGTAAGTAGACATGAACCAGTCTTCCAAATTTATAGGGAGACCAAGGAGTTCCAGCTATGTAGAGATAAGTATTCTAGAGTGGGATGGATGTCATTTTTGGAGAAATTCACATGCTGTCATGAGAAGGTATCTCACACATTTATTCAGGGTTACGATGGAAAGATTGTGCACATAAGCAATTTGCAGCTAACAATCAATGAAGAAACCTTAAGGGAAGCCACATGATTAACTAGCAGAGGATCCAAGTATTTCAAAGGAGTAGGAATCAATAAGGAAATATGCCAAATATTTCTGAAGGAAGACCATCAACACCCTTATTGGAAGAAGGGTACTTCTAGAAACTATATCAAGGAAGAATATCATCCTATGCTTTCTAGTCTACAACGATTCCTCACTTGTGAGGGTAGGTATGTTGTAATCTTCCTATATCATCTTAGCCTTTTTATTTACTTTGAAGGAGGTCTTGAAATTGATTTCCCATATTTTTATGGATGAGTCTGAACAAGATGGTAAGAGGTGTCAAATCCCTATACAAAACTGAGAAGACTAACATTTATCATCAAGGTCTTATTAAGATGTTAGTTATACATGAGATTAGGAAGCAAGGGTTTAGCTAGAAAACCCTCATCACTCATCACCTTCCCACATAAAACAAACCTATAGAGGAAGCCCAACCTGCTCCAGATAAAGATAAGGAACCTAAAGAGAAAAAGGGCAAGAAATATAAGGTAACTCCATCATCCTTCAGAATAGTGACCCAAAAAGATAAAGCTAGTAAACAAGCAGGGCCCTCTTCCATAGTCAATAATATTTTTAAAAGTCAATAATAAAAAGGTAAATTTGAATTAGTGGAGGAGATATCAACAATATCACTTGAGGAGAAGGGTTATAAGACAAAAACTGTGAGGAAAGAGAAGAATAGCTCGGGAAATAAAGATGAACAGTCCATAGATCAACCTCCTGTAACCATTCCACAGACAAGAAAGAGGAAAAGGAAAATTGTTAGCACTTCTGATCCACCACCCCCTTATAAAAGAACCACAAGGAGAATGGAAAAGAAAGGTAAAAAAGTTGTCATCCCTCTTACACATGAAGATCCAATAGATCCTACCTACCCTTCCCTAGACTTACCATTCCAGGATGACATCCCTAGCTTAACTGAGGAACAAGTTACTATCACTTTGTGTGGGATGAGGGAGGAAGCGGAGGAAAGAGAATACATCCAACCAGAAAAAATGGGGTCAATAAGGAACTTAACAAAAGGACAGATGAAGAAAAAGATTGGGGAGCTGAAAAAGAAAAACTAGGAACTAAAACAAGAAGTGAAGGAATACCAACTACTGGACAAGTATATCAAAAAGGAAAACGAGCAACTAAAGGCAACCAACCAACAACTTCAAGATGATCATGAAGAGACTTATAATAAGATAAAGAAGGTACTAAGACTCTTACAATACATTAGGGTCATGAAAAGGGAGCTAAAAGAAGAATCCTCAGCTATCAACATCATTGATCCACAGAAGTAAAGAATGGAGTCTCAAATTTTGAAAAAATTTGAGTTTGTTTCAGTTGCATGAGGAAATGCAATGATTTTGGCATGGGGGAATGTTGAGCCTCTAAATTGACATCCCCACTACCCTATTATACTCCTCATTTCTACCTTTTTGGCCTACCTAAGCTTGGATAAATGACAAAGAACACTACCATTAGCCATTGATAAGGTCATAAGGTAAAGTATAATTAAATTCATGCATTTTGTGGTTTATTGATCTAGGAGACTAAATATTTCATGTACTAATGTTTTAAATCGCCACGTGTAACCTTTGACCTCTAGATGAGTCTGACATTTCTGTATCATCTTAGCCATCTGGTACTTATGCGCTAGATTTCCACTGTCTGAATCTAGTACCAAGTGCACCTTCCATTCAGATCTGGTACCAAACCATTCATTGTCGTGATCCGGTACCAATGACCACAAACTATTCTAGTCCGGTACCAACCACTTGTGTGTTGTTCAGATCCGGTACCATCTACCAAATCTCACCTGTCATGATCCAGTACCAATACAAGAAGCAAAAGATACCAAGTTTAGCTCCAGATCGTGCCCAAGATAATTGTTGGATGTTTGTTGAATAATCAAATCTCTAGCAAGGCTATGTTAAGTTAGTTTTTTTATTGCTTCATCCTCATACACTTTGTGTTATGAGGATGAAGCTTAAACTATGTAACCGAATATATAAATTTGACAAATGACTGATCTGCTAAAGATTTAACCTCCTTGTGTTTCATGACTAATATTGTTTAAATAGTCATGGAAAGGATGGTGGAAGTAGTAGAGAGATAGCATAACACGACATGTGAAGCAAAGTTACATATTGTAGAACATATTCTGAGTTGAAGGTTAATAGAAGGATGCCATTTATTTCCATGTCTTGATCGTTTATGAATGAATGTGAGTTGAGTTGTTAGCATAGTTTAATTCTATGTTTTGAGGTTTGAGTAAGAGTGATGTGTGGATTGGAATCAAACTTACTGTAGACTCCATTCGCTGACCTATTGAAGTGGCAAGGGCCCACCGCCCAACAAATGTCAACATCTTTGTAGATTAGTGTTAGCATTTGATTTCAGTAGCATAATCATGAGATTAGTTGAATCTTGATTCTTTCAGATGATAACAATATAGTTCAGTCTAGGATTTCAATTATATGATTTCTTAGAGATCTTTACTTACTCTGTTTTTCATATGTTACGTTTCTATTCTTATGAATTTGATTTTTCCTAATGGACATGTATGTTGATAGCAATAGTCAAACGTATTAGGAAAAGAACTAGTGAAGTTCACAATAGAATATTGAGAACTACAGCATACCCAGTATATTGATTATTGAACTGCCCATGCTATGTCTTGATGATTGATGTGTGATTTCCTTTATGTCTTGATGATTGATGTGTGATTTCCTTTATGTCTTGATGATTGATGTGTGATTCCATTTTCAAAGTGTGATTGTATGATTAGCTTCCTAGGATAGATAGCAGAGTTGATTTGTCAAAAGAGCTCTATCTCATACTTGCATGTGCCCTAATGGAGTAGATATCCTCTATGTGAAAGACAACCAAAGTGTGTTTTTGTTTGCTAGTTTGCTTTGTTTCCAACATGCATAATCTAGAATATTTCTATACTCATGACATTAGAATTACCTTTCTTATTGGTGTCTTGTAAATCTGTTGATTACGAATCCCAGATTGATAATTAATGAGTGCATTATACTAAACATATAAGTAGCACAACACACATATTGGTTGATGGTTTACCATACATCCATTTCTCCAAAGGAGTGTGTGAGGGATGTGTTCTAAGGAAACACCCTCAAGACAAATTCGA
This sequence comes from Picea engelmannii, assembly GCA_009831015.1. NCBI lineage: Eukaryota > Viridiplantae > Streptophyta > Pinopsida > Pinales > Pinaceae > Picea > Picea engelmannii. The sequence continues at coordinate 20,514 of ML828827.1, forward strand.
CAAGGGAAAGTCTCAGAGATCCTATGAACCTTTAGATCTGATCCATAGTGACTTCATGGGTCCTTTTCCTCATCCATATATTATAAAAGCAAGGTTTTTTCTCATTTTTGTTGATGATTTCTCACGTTTTACATGGATCTACTTTATTAGGAAAAAATCCAAGGTCTTTCAAAACCTCAAAGATTTCAAAGACTTGGTTGAGACACAGTAGAAAAAAGATCAAATTTCTCCGAACTGATAATGGGGGAGACTATGTAAATCATAAGATCCATAATATTTTCCATGAGGCAAGGATTCAGTTGCAACACACAGTTCCCTATACTCCGCAACAAAATGGAGTTGATGAGCATAAAAATTGGTCTCTAAAGGAGATGGCATCTTGCATGTTGCATGCAAAGTCACTACCACAAAGAGTATGGGACGAAGAACTTAAATGTGCAACATACATCCAAAACAGATCTCCCCATAGATCTATGAAGGATAAGATCCTCTATGAGGCTTGGAGCGGCCTCAAACTGGAAGTGACCAACTTTCGTATTTTTGGTTCACATGCATGGGCCAAGATTCCCTCTGAAAAGAGGAAGGCACTTGATCCACAGAGAACTGAGTGCATTTTTTTTGGATACCCCGACAATGTGAAGGGATATCATCTTATTGATCCTTCCTTGGACCGGCTCATCATTGAGTGTAGTGTCCAATCCGAGGAAAGTGTCTCACATGTACCTCAACAACTGCTTGTAGACACCTTCACTATTCCACCTGTTTGAGATGATGAGAATGCACATTATGAATCTTCTTCAGATGAGATTTTTGATTCATAGGACTTAGATGATTTAGATTCATATTTAGAGTCAGTACAGTCATATGCAGAGTCATAGCATCCAGATGCAGTTGCAGAGCCAGAGAAGAGGCCCAAGGGGGCACAAACTACTCTTCAGGATGCAGGGAATCTCGTTGGTGATCCAACCAATACTAGGAGGACTCGATCTAATTTTGATGAGCCTCCTATTGCACTCACTTCCACTAAACCATTACCTTCCAAGCATCTTTTCTTGGTTCAGTCTTCAGATCCACAGTCTTATGGTGAAGCTGCTGGAAATCCCTTTTGGGAATCCGCCATGCAAGAAGAGCACAACTCCCTCCTTGAGAACCAAAATTGGGATCTGGTTCCCCTTCCTTTTGGGAGGAAACTTGTCAGATGCATATGGGTCTACAAGACCAAGAGTGCAACAGATGGGAAGATCAACAGATACAAATCTAGGCTTGTCACCAAATGATTCAACAAGTTCATGGTATTGACTATGATGAGACCTTTACTTCAGTAGCGAAGATGGATTCCATATGATTTGAACTTTCCATTGTGACAACCAAGGGATGGGAAGTACATCAGATGGATGTGAAGAATGAATTTCTTCATGGTGATCTCTCTGAGGAGATCTACATGGAGCAACCCCAGGGATTTATGCAAGACTCATATTTGGTCTGTCGACTGAAGAAGTCACTTTATGGCCTCAAGAAGGCTCCAAGGGAATGGTATGCCAAGATTGATTCCTACCTATTATCACAGAACTTTGTACGTTGTAAATCAGACCCGAATGACTACATGCTCAGAACGGCTAATTCACTTCTAATTTTAGTTTTGTATGTCGATGATTTGTTGATCACCAGGTGCTTGAATTTAGAGATTGCTATAGTCCATAGGATTTTACATGATAGGTTTTGATGATGGACATGGGTCCACTACACTTATTCCTTTGACTCGAAATTAGTCAGGAAGCATCAGGCATTAAGCTGTCTCAGGCCAAGTATGCACGGGATCTCCTTGAGAGATTTCACATGACAGACTGCAAGTCTACTCTGATTCCATTCCTATCAGGAGTCAAACTTGAGGATGGAGGGGAGACTCCACTGGTTGACAACACACTGTATAAACAACTAATGGGGAGCTTGTTGTATCTCAGACACTCCAAACTAGACCTCTCCTATGCAGTTGGCGTAGTTTCCAGGTTCATGCAGGAGCCGCATGAGCTACATTGGAAGGTTGTAAAGTGTATCCTTCAATACGTACAGGGAACTATCACCTTTGGGATTAATTATGAAGTAGAATCTACATTAGATCTCATCGGGTTTACTGATTGCAACTGGGTTGGCGATAGCACTGATCACAAGTCCACATCTGGTTACTCACTCAGTCTTGGTATCGAGCCTATATGTTGTTCGAGCAAGAAGCAAGATACCATTGCTCTATATTCCATCGAGGTAGAGTACAGAGGGGTATTTAACATAAACATTCAGGCTATGTGGCTACAACATTTTCTCACTGAGTTGGGCATTCAGTTTCATCGGCCAATCATCATCTGGTGTGACAACCAAAACACTCTGAAGTTCTGCAGAGATCTAGTTCAGAGGCAACGGATGAAGCACAACGAGATCCACATGCACTACATCCAGGACTTAGTCCACGAGGGGATCATCGACTTACAGTTATGTCCTTCAGCAGAACAGATGACAGACATCTTCACCAAGACCTTCACTGAGAAAAAATTTCATTCTCTGCGAATTCATCTTGGAGTGAAGGACACAAGTGCCTAGCAACTATAATTCTTATTTTTACATACATTGTACCTTGAAGGGGGATTTTCCCATGATTTTTTCCCTCTTTCCTCACTTTATTTCAGTGTATTTTTTGTATTTGGGTACCTAACATGGCCTCGTTGTCGGGACCCATTCTTTATTTTCACCATAGTGATGTTCAGGGGGGGTGTTAGAGTTACTTCACACACACCTAGGATTTCTTTTTCCTAAGGTTTTTCCTTGTTTATTAGTCATAATTAGTCATTATCCAGTCTCCTATATTTTAGGGGAGAATATTCCACCTGCAGAATATTCTCTTTCAGTTGACACTTCAGTTTGACTAGCTAAGTTGAGTTTAGCTGTTGCATTGGTTTTATCACCATGCAACATTGGGATCATCACCATGATAATTCAACCTTGCCTTGGTATAATCACCAGCTTGATGCATTACCCTTGATTCCCTGAGTTAATTCCTCACTACTCTCTGTTCAGTCGGTTAATTGAAGACTAGTTGACTAGTTAACTCAAATAGGTGGAAGTTAATTCTCGTAACTGCCTGAGAGACTAGACTGGATGGAAGCTCACTCTTGTAACTGCTAGCGTGTGTCCAGATAACTCTAGACCTCCACGATGGCACATTGGTTCTCCTCCAGTGCGCACTCATTGAGCTATACATGGTATATCATGTGTAAATTATTCATTATTCACAGCGGTTAATGAGAATTCTTTCATTCTTTCTCTCCTTCTTCTTCTTTCTCCAATTCTCTCTGCAAATGTTTGTATTATTATTTGGCTAGATCTATTATGTGCATGCTCAACACATTTACACATCCATCCAGAAGTATTCTTTCCCAATCCTTTCAATAATACCGTTGACTTCAACTGGAGTTGTTGCTTGTCTTCTTGCAAGTGTCTTTACATATTTTATGTTATGCTTTAGAAATAAGTGCGGGTAAAGTTTTCATCACTTCTCAATATGGTGTTCATTTTTACCACAATAAGAGCAGAGTGTCTTGTTCCACGATCCCTTCTTATCATTCCTCATTTTCCTCTGAATTGAGAAATGATATGCCTTCTTCTTGGATGGATTTACTTTCACACACTATCTTCTTTGACACTTCTCCACATCATGAAAGCTAGTTCCACAGTAATCACATAGATAACTAGACAATTCACTAATGGGAAAAGTCTTCATTCCTTGTCCTGCAGTATGCACATCTTTCCCTATAGATGATTTGTACATGTTACTCTTCTCTAGACTGGAAGGTAAGGCCAATTTCTTATGTAGGAATCCTACATCTGAATTTACCTTTGCTTCAGCTACCCTCGAGCACTCTCCATATTGATGGGAAAAATAATAATATGAAGAGTCTTCTTTCTCGCTCATGTCCTTGGAGGGAGATATTCTCTCTTGCAGTGGAGACTTCTCATTTTATTCTTCTCCAACTTTACTAATTGATGGTGTTATTATCTACAACTTTATTTCTAATTCATGAAAAATAGTCATGTGGAAATATTCATGACATAACAGTCGATATTGCATCCTCTGCTTCTCTTCCCCAAGAGCTTGCAATTGCATTCTTAACTCATAATTCTCTCCCTGGATTTTTCGATTAATGTTCTTCTACAATCTCAAATTCATGAGAACTTTATTCATCTTGATTTCTTAATAAGAGCCTTCAATATCTTCAATAATTGAACTCCTCAATCTCATCACATCAACAACTTGCTGTTGGAAGATTGGTTGTTGTCATTGATGTCAACCCTAGTCATGGGTTTTGGACCAGAAGATTGATGAAGTTATTTGGACATGAAGGAAAATGAAAATGAAGATACAACATCCATGGATGGATAGTATACATCATGCTC